>JAQNDB010000250.1:0-59497 GCA_029204045.2 Tillandsia leiboldiana
AGTCTCGGCGAGCAGGCAATTTGATGCCGGTCACGATATACAGTGAGCCCAGTAGTGAGGGTAAGATTTCCTCCCTCTCGATCAAGTAGGAGTCGAGTTGTGATTCAAGTTTCGAGGACGAAACTTATTTTAAGGGGGGTAGAATGTAATGTACCGAATTTTCGGCACATAAATAAATGTAAATAAAGGTAGTATGAAATACTAGTGTTATGAAAGTTAGGGAAGTAAAGAACATTTGGACGCGAGTTGGGCCCAAATTGGGTTAAAATGGAGAGATCTGGAATTTTATTGGAGAAAGGGGCCCAGATTTTTAGTGGAAAATTTACAGTGTCGGAAAATTTCGAGAAAATTACGGGAGCCCCGTAAATATGTTTTAAGACCACAGGAAAAGTTTCGCTTTGATCGGATGCCTGATAGTGAGAACGGGCTCCGCCAACAGTGTCGGAAAATTCTGAGAAAATTTGGGGAGCTTCGTAATTATGTTTTAAGGCCACAGTAAAAATTTCGGGTTGATAGGATATCCGGATTGCGAGAACGGGGTCCGCCAGTGATTCTGGATACAGCGAGGCTTTTGGTGGCCCAGAAATGGCCCAAACTGAAAATTTAAAATTTTTTGTGATTAATTAAGCTGAACCGAAGTCGTCTGTCAAATTTGGACGGAAACGGACAAAAAATGGACAGAAACCGAGACAAAAATGAATTTCTGAGGCGACGGCGGCGCGGGAATCAAGGTGGCAGGGGGGTTTCTGGTGGCAGGCGGGTCAAAGGGGGGCCGCCACATGGCGGGCCCCCATTGGGCCCGTACGGGCGCAAGACACGCGCCCGCAGGGGCGCGGCCACGTGGCCCCGCCCTTCCCTGCCTGGACCGGGTGCACTCGGCTGGGTCTTGTAGACCGGCGGGTGCACCGTAGACCGGTGGTCCGTGGACCACCCTTCCCTCTCTCCCTCCTTTTCTTCTTCTTCTTTCTCCCGCACCTCCATTTTTTTCCCCTTTTTCCTTTCTTCTCCAACCGAGAGTGAGGGAGAGTGAGGGAGAGGTTGGGAGGTGTTGCGGCGTGGCGCCGTGAACCTCGTGGAGCGCGCGAGGAGTTTCCGAAAGCCGATGGGCGGCGCGACTTACGAGGTAACGTTATTTTTCGGTATTTTTGGGCACAATTTGTAGGGTTTCTTTTTGGACATTAAATTTGACCCCGTGCCGTTTTGCGTGTTAGGGACCGAGTTTTACTGTACCGTTGCTGCACGGACTGTCGCGGGTATTTTTGGCGCATCTCGTTTTGCGTGCAAGTTGTAGAAAAATGCACCGTTTTGCGTGCAACCCTACAGTCGAGCGTGCATCGTTTTGCGTGCCGATTCGAGGTACGTGCTCCGTTTTGCGTGCAGGTTGGATTGATGTGCACCGTTTTACGTGCAGTCTTTAATATTGCACATCGTTTTGCGTGCAGGGTTAGGAAAATGTGCACCGTTTTGCGTGCAACCCTACAGTCAGACGTGCATCGTTTTACGTGCAGATTCGAGGTACGTGCACCGTTTTGCGTGCAATCTTACAGTTAAACGTGCACTGTTTTGCGTGCAGATTATTTTGTCGCGCACCGTTTTGCGTGCCGTCTCTAATATTACACATCATTTTTCGTGCAGGGCTAGAAAAATGTGCACTGTTTTGCGTGCAATCCTACAGTAGAGCGTGCGCCGTTTTGCGTGTAGATTTGAGGTACGTTCACCGTTTTGCGTGCAGGTTGAATTAACGTGCACCGTTTTGCGTGCAGGTTGAAATGGCGCGCATCGTTTTGCGTGCGAGTTTTTAATAACATGCACTGTTTTGCGTGCAGGTAAAAAGAACGTGCACCGTTTCGCGTGCAGACTCAAAGGGGGTGCATCGTTTTGCGTGCAAGCTCGAGGGAACAAGTGGAATCGCGCGAAGACCAATTGCAAGTGTCTACAAGCAATTGGGGACACCACAAGGTGGGGAATTCTGCCGAAATTGGGTGACCTCTCCCCTTGCTCCTTTGCTTTTCGATTTCGAAGCATGATAGTAGCCTGTTAGAGGCGTTAGGTAATCATGATTTGGATTGCCTGTGTAAATGGATACAGATGAAAAAGTGCAACTGTTGGTTGCTAGAGATAGAGGAATAAATGTGCATGTGTAGATGGACATAGAGGAAAAGTGCAACTGTTGGTTGCCAAAGCTATATGATGAATATGCATGCGTAAAAGTAAATACTATTTTATGAACGAGATGAAAATAATTGCATGCATGAAAAGATTAGCTATTTATGATTGTGATCATGTTAGGGTATACCCTAGGAATCATGTGACATAAGGGAACAGAACTTGTTGGTAGTAAGACTAGGAGAAAACCTAGTTTAGGGGTTTGACGAGTGACATCGAACTAGGAGTTATCCTAGGATTGGATGAGTGGCATTGTCTTAGGGGATAACCTAAGGACACTGGATAGAGTGATCAACATAGAGTCAAGGAACTCTAGGATGACTATGTCATGGAACTTAGGTAAAGGGGACCTAAGGTGAACTAGTGATCAACATAGAGTCAAGGAACTCTAAGATGAGTATGTCATGGAACTTAGGTAAAGGGGACCTAAGGTGAACTAGTGATCAACATAGAGTCAAGGAACTCTAGGATGAGCACGACATGGAACTTAGGTAAAGGGAACCTAAGGTGATCCAGAGGAGTTTAAACTCACAGGCAGGAAATTAGAGTCAGTGTAACTCTAAGATAAAAGTGGAACAGGAGATTAGAGTCAATGTAACTCTAAGTTAAAAGTGGAACAGAAAAATAGAGTTAAGTTAACTCTAGGATTCAGTAAGGAATCACGAAAATGGGAAAAGTGGATCAAGTGTGGAGACATGAAAGGGAAAACAGGAAATTAGAGTCAGTGTGATTCTAAGTTAAAAGTGAAATTGGAAAATAGAGTTAAGTTAACTCTAGGATTCAGTGAGGAATCAGGGAAGGGGGATGAGATCCCAAGGCTAAAGAATTAAACAATTATAACCCTAGAAGGTCATAGGGTGTCTGGACAAATGGACAATAACTTTAACTTCAATTTGAGTTAAATAAAGTAAAGTGAAATGTTTAAGAGTCAAGGAGACTCTCTAGTTATCCTTATGGCGAGGCCTAGGGTAAGAGATAAATTGATGTAAAAAGGCAAAGTTAAAAGCAAGCTAAAAGTGGCTAAAAAGCATAAAGAAAATGTAAATGGCGCCTTCGAATTTGAGACTCGTCAAGTGGAGCAGGACTCCCTGGGCAGTGACCCGTCGGACGAGGTACTTTCGAAAGGCTTAAAGTGAAAGCAAAGAGCTAAACACTCAAAGGAAAGAGAAAGAGATTTGCCAGTGGCAAAAGGGAGCTACAAGCTCGAATAAGAAAGAAAAACAAGTGTTCAAAGGCAAAGAGGCTAAGAACTAAAGCAAAAAGAGAAAGAAAAAGAAAAGAAAAGAAAGAAAATATAAAGATAAAACGAGCGTACCTTCGGGGGTAAAAAGTAGCCTTGTCGGAGCCAAGGGCAGTGTCCCTCTCCCGGGCAGTGACCCGTAGGACAAGTTCCCCGTTGGGCGGGGTAGCACTTGCGGGTGCTATCGGCAACCTTAGAAATCTTATCTTATGGTAGCAGGACTACCGGGCTGGGGCCCGTTGGATAAGAATTTCTGAGGGTTAACTTGAACTAAAGCACCAGAATTTAAAGAATAAAGAAAGATAGAGTGGCCAAGGTGGCCGGGTTAGTTTGACCCTGTATACAGCGGCATAGTGGCCGAGTTGGTGCTTAGCAGCCTAGTGTGGCTAGACAGAGTAGTGCTGGGTCGATGAGTATACACAGATAGTGTAGTGATATATTATATTGCATGGCCGCATTTTGATATTGAGGATTTTAGTTTCCTAGCACTATTATTATTGCTTCCATTGGACCAAGTGGTGTAGGACACTTTTTCTCGGTGGTTGAACCCACTGGGAACTCTGTCATAGTTCTCACACCCCTTGGGTGACTCCCCCCCGACAGGTTCAGGTATGGATGCAGCGATCGCGACGGTTCAGAGGCAGACGGCGAGGTATACGACAGGGGCAAGGGCCCAGCAGCATAGAGACCTAGAGGGTCTAGCAGAGGTATCCCTTTATATATATTTCTTGAGTGAACCTTGTATAGTGAGGAATTATGTAAAAGAATTGTAATAATTTTATTTGCAAGTTCAGAAATGTAAAGTGTAATAAGTTTAAGTTATGGTTCACTCTGGTATGCTTTCATTTTCGCATTAACTAATTGTTATTGAATGAAAGTTTTAAATTTGTAGTGATTTTTAGTACTCTGATATTGTGCTTCCGCATACACTTGTTGTGTTATTATGGATGTTACCGTTCCTTTCGGGTAGGAAAAGGTCTTACCCGATTGGCGGGTCTGTTAGCGTGCCCGAACCGTACAAATTGGCGGACTCGGGGCGTGACACCTGTAGGGTGCAAAGGAATTTTGAAATATTTTGGTTAAGTAAATATTAATTATTAGTATGCTTTGGAGCTTATAAAGGGAAGATTGTGGATCTAATGTGGTTTGGTGTTTAAGTGTGAATGCTGTTGAACCTATGAGATGTATGAGTGTTGTACTTTGGAGCTATAGGTGGTTTTACGATGTAATTGTAAACTGTGGGGTTTTTTAGGAAAATTGGAAGTATGTAAATGAAGCTTGTATTTAATTGTAAACTGTGGGTTATTGTATATATGTGGACTTTATTTAGTTGTGTGCAATTGGAGTTAATTGAGTGTAATGGATCTTCTAGAATAATATATGTGAGTGTGTGTGGTTAATTTGGAGTGGTTTTTGTGGTGGAATTAGTGGTCAAATTAGTGTGTGTTGTGCTATGTGTATGTGAGCAGTAGTTTTGGTGGATGAATTGGAGAGTGTATTTTTGTGTGCTGTTTGGGCCGTGGAGTGAGCCGGTTGCGCGCAGGTTTTATGGGAACTCAAGGATTTTATTGGAACTCCCGAGGATTTTTCCGAGATTTACGGCACGATTTTCGAGGTTTCGTCAGTTCGATGTTTCGGCACTTCGCCAACTTCAGCTTTGCCTGCGGAAAGCAATTCAGGTGGGTTGGAATTTCTTCGAAATTTATGGAATGCCCTTTAATTCTTCTGTAAGCATATTGATCATGTTTAGCTTATTTATTATATTAATAAATCTGATAGTTGCTTAGAAATAGTAGAATGACATTCTTGAGCCCCAGACATGTTTAGTATGATCTAGAGGTTATTTGACACTAGACTACATGTTCATTTGAGATTCAGGCTGCATCTGGACCTTTATATATTTTTAGTACTCCGTTTTAAGTAAAACTCCATTTTAAAAGGGTTTTTAATTGTTGAGAACATTATGAATGGTCCAGATTGTTCGAGTTGATTGTGTACTCGTTCCAGTGGGCCGAGTGTATTTTTAGAGCATCGTCTGTCGAGTTCTAGTGTCATGAGGGTTCTTCTTCCTGGTTGGGATGATGGGTTTATTCTAGATCATGGGTTGTGTTTATGATTTAGTGGTGGAGGTAGTTCTCCCATTTAGTTTTGAGGATATTTGGGGTTTTGGCAGATCGAGTCGCGGGGGTTTCCCGGCTCAGCCATGGTCATGCATTATCAGATTGAGTCGTTGAGGGTTCTCCGACATAGCTGTGAGAGTGTTTGGGCTATTCATGTTGAGTCGAGGTTCTTTTCCGACTGAGTTGTGTTTTCGAGCTTTGAGATACTGATCTGTTTGATCGTGGATTATAGCCTGCATGTGCCGCATATTTGAGACAGTGAGACAGATGTGATACTTGAGTTCGGTGGGGTCGCACCCCTCGAGCTACGCCCCGGGTTCGATGATGATACCGAGCCTGACGAGGCTACGATGTGGTTATGCGCCTAGTTGATTTACTAGTGGTCGCTTGATACCCCTGGCCGAGCTACCATGGGGTCACTTTGTGTGAGATTGAGATAGTCGGTTTAGGACGCCCCACGTAAATCCCGTCCTCTTGTGGATGCGTGGTAGTGGGCAGGTGCGTTCCTAGACGACAGGCGCAGGCTGGACTGAGCCAGATTTGGGCAGTCTTTGAGATTGGGTGTTATGAGCGGGTAGTTACATATTATGTTCTTAGATGGTTTTTCCTGAGAGCATTGATACTGAGGCATTGTAGCAGTAACGAGAGTATGCATAGCATGTTTATGATAGACTTTCCTTTTGAGACGTATTAGCTGTAGTTTTCCTTCAGCTTATCTATCTATCTATCTATCTATCTGCATATCTATCTGTTTTGCCTCCAGTAGACTTAGTGGGCATACCGTGGATTTTGGGACGGTACCCACTGAGATCTGCCTTCTGCAGTAGATCTCACACCCGCTGCGGTGACAGGTTGAGGTAGCTGTTCCGGCTTGGTTCGCGCGGAGACAGCAGATCAAGGTGTGGACGTGGCCGATTAGTTCCTTACCAGCATTGAGAGTCAGAGGTAGATGTACCCGTTTTTATTTTATGACTCCACTTTTGTACTGGACATTCTGAGAGACTTGTGAGGATTGTATTCCTTTTTCATAGCTTATCAGACTTTGTATTGACGATTTTCTTTTATCCAGATGTTCAGTTGATTTCTATAGCTATTAGTTCTTTTTCAGCTCTGATACCTGTTAGCTATAGATCTTTTGCAGGATAGACGCTTCGTCTGTGCGGCAGTTTCCGCACAGACGGCGGATCTATTGGCGAGCCCGGGTCGCAGTTTTGACCCCGGGGCATGACACCTATGGGGACAAGTTTAGATATTATTGGATACTCAGATGCCGATTGGGCAGGATCTGTGGATGATCGGAAAAGTACGAGTGGTGCATGTTTTTATTTAGGCCATTGCCTTGTTGCATGGCACAGTAAAAAGCAAAACTGCATTGCACTCTCGACTGCCGAAGCGGAATATATTTCAGCGGGTAGTTGTTCAACCCAACTCATTTGGATGAAAAGTGTGTTGAGCGACTTCCGGATTTCAGCAACTTCGGTAACAATTCTTTGTGACAACACTTGTGAGGACCTGGATCCCCACGTCGAGATTACTGGTTCATCTACAGCTCCTGGAGGCCAATGTGGCGTGTTGGTGGGATTGGTGCCCCGTTTGGACATTAGTGTTGGGCTCAGTGTGTTTAATGGATCACGTGGGTGATCATTGGACTCCGTCGGATCGTTAGAAGTGGTTTCGCGCGAAGTGGATATTAAATATGGACTCAGTGCGAAGTTTGGACCAAGGATTACCTTTCCGGATGCCTTCGGCAAATTTTGGAGTTGGAATTTGGCGAAATGGACATCAAATTCGGATTCAGCGCGCGAAAACGGTTAAAACGGACTACCCACTTGTTATTTTTGAGCACCGGACACTGTTCACGCCGGAACAGTGTTTCCGGCGGCGGCGGCAGCGGCGCAGCGGCCGCAGGCAGCGCGGCGGACGGACGCGCGGGCCGCCCGGTCCACGCGGCAGGCGTGCGCCGGGGGCTGGACGCGTGGCGGCTCGGGAGTGGGCCGGTCCGCGGGGCGCGGTCTACGGGGGAGTGCGGGGCGCACGGTGGACCGGGGGTGACACGTGGCATCATCCTAGAGGTGGGTTCACGGCGGTTGGTCTACGCAGTATTCGGGATGGCTCATGGTTTACGGTGCACCGGGCTTGGACACGTGGCAGGTTTGTATTGGTTCGGTCCACACGATTTCGTGCACCGGGTTCACTAGGCAGAGGCTTGACACGTGGCATTCTCCTATTGGTGGGTCTACTGTGCGCGGCAGGGTGGCAGGCGGCGGCGTCAGGCGGGCACGTGGGCGCGGCAGGCGGGCGTTGACCGGGGGTGCGTGCCACGTGTCGTCGTCCGCGGGTGGCCACGTGGCGCGACGCGTGCGGCGGGTTCGGCTGTCGCCTGTTTGGCGGGCGACGTGGAGGCCCAGGACGATTTCGGGCGGCTACATTGTTCGGGCGCGGGGATTTCGGGCAGCTACAGTGCGCGCCCGAAAACTCCCAGCGCCCGGAAATCGGGACTTATCCGGTATTTCCCCAATTGTTTCTGCAGCCTATAAAAGGCGATTCGAGCCTTCTTCTTCTCCTTTTTCCGCCATTTCCGAGCCTCTTCTCGCCGGGGTGCCTTCAGCAAAGTTGATCCCCTAGTTTGGCTGCATCTTTCTGCAAAGTTTTGGGATTTTTGGTGGCACGCTTATCGAGGTTTCTATTTTTACGGCGCGGCGCGACGCTCGTTCGTTTGTGGTCTTCTTCGTCGCGTTTTGGTGCGAGGACTCCCCCGGCTTACCCCGAGCACCTTTTTCAGTGATTCTTGCGCCGTTGGCTTCACGACAGGTAGGGCTATGTTTCCCATGTTTACTGGTTTTTCCCATTCCGAGCTTTTCATGGGTTTTTCGGATCATCTTGTAACCTCTTTTCTGGGGCGGAGTTCTGGGACAGCGGAGCGGTGTTTTGGTGATATCTTCGCGCACAGGCATCGGATTGGGGCGATTCAAGAGGCGATTTGCATCTACACATCACGAGGAATATGCCCAAATTTTCTTCGAATTTTCTGAATATTTCTCGAAGGTGAAGAATCTCTGTGAACAGTAGTTGTTGCTACAGTTTTTGAGAGTAGTTTAATTCGGGGTGGTTCCCTTGTCGGAATTGTTTCTCAGTGTAGAAAGCTCGGAATTGGACGTGCAGGTACTCGTTTCGAAGGTATCGACGCGAGGATTATCGTGGTATTTTTATTGGATTTTTCTGGGCACTTGCAGCAGGTGAAATAAGCATGGCTTTGGGACTGATTTTCAGATTATGTATACTTGGTTAATTTTGGAATAAAAGTGTAATGTTGAGCCTTATTGTTGTGCCCAGGGGTGCTTTCAGTTGTTTGGAGCCAAGGCGTGCGCGACTTGTACCGAGGGTGTTATGTTGGCAGATTTTGGACCGTGGGCGTCTACCCACTTCACCGACTTCAGGTTTGCCTTGGTTTAAGCGCTTCAGGTGGGTAAGCTTATTATCAGTAATTGTTTAAGGCAATGAATATGCTGTGGCAAATGTAAGTGCACTTGTGGGGATGTCACCCCTCTATGACTGATGCATGCATGTTTAGGGTACATGGTTTATGTTGGTAAGTAGGTAAGCTTGATAATGATATTTGTATAAATGATTGCAAGAATAGTATTTATGAGGTATACTGAGGACTTGCATGACTTGGACATGTATGTGATGACTAGTGTAAGCTTACCTAGGATAATGTTACCCTATGAAATTATGTAACATGCCATGTTAGCACATAGCCTCTCATGTGGTTGGATTATGCTTTGGGACAGGATTTCTTAGCTATGTGCGGATTTGTACTCTGAGGAGTTATTATGATCATTCTATTGATGAACCCTGAATTGTGGACAGGTCTAGTTTTGGGATTCCGGCATGTTGTTTATTCCTAAGGAACTATTATTATGCTTTACCCCCTTTTATTTCCTTGAGGACAATTGCATGCTTGTATGGTCATGTAGTTAGGCCATCTTTTACTGCTGCACTATTTATGGGAACTTGACTTAGGAGAAACCATGCTTTTCCTTTCTCCGCCTTTGCTAGTCAAGTGGTCAGTGCTGCTCGGGTTCGAGCAGGGGTCTGGATAGGGTAGTCAGGACTTCGTGTCTGGGACAGGTTGGTTTAGTTGTGGGGCTTTGCGGCAACCGCGGATATTGGGCGGTTGACCGGATGTTTCTCTATGCACCTGATTGGGTATCAGTTTTACTTAGTGGATGGTGTTTCCCACTTATCGTTCAGTTGCATCCGATTGAGGTCGGGTCTTTCCTTGATGGTTGAGTTTTCCCACTTTGATCAGATTGATGATCAAGTCCTGCTGTTTAGAGATACTGGTGATATTGATGACAGAGATGCTTTACTCGTGTGGGTAGCTCCCCTCGAGTGCCGCTCCGGAGTAGGCTTCAGACCG
This sequence comes from Tillandsia leiboldiana, assembly GCA_029204045.2. NCBI lineage: Eukaryota > Viridiplantae > Streptophyta > Magnoliopsida > Poales > Bromeliaceae > Tillandsia > Tillandsia leiboldiana. The sequence goes on from JAQNDB010000250.1 coordinate 9,950, forward strand.
TGTTGGGTTCCGGTCAGACCGTGTTGGGTTCCGGTGAGACCGTGTCGGGTGCCGGTCAGACCGTGTTGGGTTCCGGTCATTTGGACAGAGCAGGCAGTACCGGGTTTTATACCGGTTCATTCGATTGAGTTTATTTCGGCCAAATACCTTTTTGTTACACTCGTGCCTGGGGGCCGAGTGTAGACTGGTAGTTGAGTTTAGATCAGTGCTAGTATTGTTGAGAGCCGTCTGGTTGACGGTGGTCCCGTGTTGTTGCGAGTACTTTGACCGCTGTGTGAGAGGTTGAGCATCTTGATTCTATCCGTTCTGAGAGAGAGCGTGGGTTTTGACCATAGCCTGCTTGATCCTCTGCTCGATAGCGAGCTAGTCCGTTTGGACGCCCTACGTAATTCCTGCCCGTCAGCGGGAGGTGGTTGTAGGTGGGCGCAGGTTTGACTGGACCAGATGTGGCAGTCAGCTCAATTGGGTCGATGGTGCACTTCATGTGCTAGTGGTTGCATACCACTGTTCGGTTCTCCCTCTTTTAGCCTTTAGTTAGGGGCAGGGTAGCTGCGAGAGTCTCCAGCTTACTCATTTCAGTCTTATGACTTGGGTTAGTTATTGTCTCTTGAGGACTTGGTGGGCAGACCGTCGGGTCTGGCGGTGGTACCCACTGAGAACTCCCTTTTTGGTGTAGTTCTCACACCCTTTTGGGGGTTTTCCCCCTCTTTTTCTCTCCTCTCCTTTGTTTTGCAGAGTCTTAGCGGGTGTTGCCGACTCTGTGGTTGTTGATCGTGGCGAGGGAGTCGCGAGCTAGATCCCTACCCGGCGTTGGAGAGTAGCGGTACCCTTCCGAGGAGATCATCAGTAGATTAGCTGTTTCTTTTTTCTCTTTTGAGAGACTATTGTAGTGATGATATTTTGTATTGAGAGACTGTACACTGTTGTATATATATTGGAGTTACCTCCCGGTTGGGTTTAGAGCTTGTACTCGAGGATATTGTATTATTATTATTTTGGGGAGGCAGACAGTGTTGTTTATTTCCAGTTGTACAGTGATTGATTTTAGTTACAGCAGATTTTCATTTATAGCTCTGATATCTGTTTAGTTATAGTATTTTTCTTGCAGGTAGGACGCTTCGCCTATGCAGGTCGGCATAGGTGGCGGATCTGTTTGGCGGGCCCGGGTCGCAGTTTCGACCCCGGGGCGTGACAGATTAGAGTGGTATCAGAGCCTAGGTTGTAGGTCATGGTGGACTTAGAAACCCTAGGCTTTTGGTTTGACCCTTGGTTGACTTTGTGAGAGTCGTGATTTTGCGAGAGTCCTGATTGAGTTTTATACCTCTCCCAAGGGACGGGAGGAGTGATTGGCATGTTTATTCTCCTAAGTAATTATGTTGGCTGCAGACAACATAATGCTGTGGAATGGGTGACATGCTTTAGACTTTCGCTGGATTGGGTCGAGTGTTGTTGTGTGCTGTTTTGTTGTTTCGTCGTGGCGAGCGGTGTCTCCCCGACGCTGGGTTTGACCTGTGTGCATCCTGTCATGGCAGTTGAGATTGAGCAGTTGGTTTTGGGCCGGATACCTGGATTGAGGTCAGAGAACCCCGGACCCAGATGACAGGATTGTCAGAGGCTTATCAGCGGCTGTGGGAGCAGCTGGTCTTGGTGACACAGTTGTCGGAGCACTGAGTAGCCCCCTCTGTGCCAATGTTTAGTGTCGAGGCACCGAGGCAGGGTGGATGGTTGACAGCTGGTGAGCTGTGGGACATGATCGACCTATTGAGCCATATTTGGCAGATGAACCACCCCGACTCGTAAGATTGAGTTTGGAGCCTTTGGAGGCAGAGTCGTGGCTGGTGGTGATGGAGTGATTAATTGAGAGCCTCCCTGTGCTTGTGAGTGTATGCAGTTGTTGAACTGCGCGCTCCAGATTCGAGGGACGAGGCGCATAGGATATATGAGACTGGGAGTGGATTGCGCCAGGACACCTTTCTGTTATTCAGTCCCTCCATTATAGATTTAGACGCCTCGTTGGAGCAGGCATTATGTATGGAGCGTGGCATTGCAGTTCCTTTGGATAGGGATCAGCCGCCAGAGGTGAGTTCTGGATTTTGGCGCTTGGCGCCGGATGATGGAGGACAGATTGGCCGGCAGGGGCATGTCTAATTTCTTTTCCTGGATAACGAGTTCCCGAGATGTCAGAGGTCGGGTGGACCCCGAAGGCAACATCAGTATTTTTATTTGAGTGGCACAGCGATAGCGTGGATTTGTTATCTGCGGAGGATCTTGTTCGTCGCCTCAATGTGATCAGAGACAGAGGTCGTGCTTCCTAGCGATAGCCTTGATTTTCAGGCAGATTGAGCGACAACCACTTGCTTTGAGCGGATGAATCTGTGCCGCCCGGTTGGAGGGCGCCACGGTAGTGGATTGAGTGTCGCAGGTGGGATTTCACCACGGTAGTCGGAGTTAGAGCATGTTCCACTCTTACCTAGGTTAGAGGCAGATTTGTTACCACGTGCACTAGGGGTACAGGTTCCTATTGTTGTTGTGCACGTGGAGGAGGCTTTTGGATCATGTCCAGTGCGGCCGAGACCGCGAGATACCGGCAGAATTATGGGAAATTATAGCAATTAGGTGTTTTGACCTTATGCTTGAGATTGTTGGGCACTATGCCACAGGATGTTCGACTGCGGCAAGAGAGGACTTGATCTTCGGCAAGACGGGCAATTGGAGGCTTGCTTGTTGAGGTTGTTAGAGCACTCTGGTTTTAGCGACAGGGCGAGAGGTGCTCACGGCGGCACCGGGACTCAGGGATATCTCTGTTGCCCACGAGATCCCGGGTGTGATTTCACCTTAGTTGTTGGTAATGCCGCCGGTTAGGGAGATAGAGATTGTGTTTGACGTGGTTCGAGGGACCGCGCCACCCGGGACAGCACCTCATTGGATATCGCCGGCAGAGCTGAGAGAGAGCCATTGGCACTGTTGCAGGGTCCGATGGATCGAGGGGTCTGTTTGACCTAGTGCCACGCCGTTGGTATACAGTGGTGATGCCACATCGTTGATACACGAATGTGAGGGTCCTTTTATGGTATCTAGGACCTTATGATGGAGTTATACTCAGGCTGTTAGTGTATGATACGAGTACCTACTTGGAAGTAGATAGTTGAGGACTTCGCCTAGATGGCGTTCAGGACACGGTAGGGGCATTATGGGTTTATAGCGAGGCCCAATGGAATGGCGAATGCCCTGTTGACTTCAAGATCTGAGGAATCGTATGTCCCAGTTGTACTTGGACGGACTGGGAGTGGTGTTTCCCGAGGATATATTTTGATTTACTGTCACGCCCCGGGGGTACGAATCGCGCGGAAGAGGAGCCACCGATGCCCCTGAATCAGCCATATATTTTTTTTTTGTAAAACATTACTCCCCGGCGCGTGCACAGACCCGCCGCATACACAAATTCGCTCTGCAAATGGGCAGAGGCCCCTTTGTATATGCACGACGTCTCGGCTACAAAGTGTCTCACAAGGCGTAGTACATACAATCTCTAACCACATCAGTTGGGGTCTCGTACACATACAACCAAACAATTCACATGACATTCTAGCATTCACTTAGAGTATAGAGGCCGGTGTTTTGAAAGGATAAATAATCACAAGGTTTTGAAAGCAGCATCCACACGATGCCCTCGTTTGTTAAAACAGTTCGCAAACACATAAATCCCACAAGGTTTATAAAGCTCGGTGCCCACACGACACCCACGTTTTAGAAATAGTTTTCGCAAACGGTTTTCTTTGTTTTTCATCGTTCAAAACGGCCAAGTAAGAGAGAACGTAGTATTCATTCAATTATTCAAAAAGGAAAGGAAAGGCAACATCCACTTCGACCCCACGGGGGTGTCGCAATCCACAACTAGCTACCATGAATAATAAAAGAAAAGGGAAAGAAGAGTCACTGTATCTGAAGTCACCCAAAAATCAGATCAGCACCCTAACGTCCTCACCGGCGCCCCAGCACTCGCCCCTGGACGAACCTGTCACGGAGTGGGAAGTCAGTGACTAGAAATAAACATAATGAGCAAGAATACTATAATAAAACAAACCACTGTAACCAGAGCAACTGTCACCCCCCTCCCATAAATCGTCAACAATGATCACAACCTGCACCAAACATAAACCGGGCACCCTCCCCGGACACCGCACCGGGCCCCTACCCCGGTGCCTCTCCCCTCTCCGCCGAGCACCTGCCTCGGCCGCCGAGCACCAACCTCGGCGTCACCGCTCACACCCTCCACCCATGAGGGCCCCCATCCCTAACGCCACCTCCGCGTGGGGTACACGGGTCAACGTACCACTTTTCCGGAAAAGCACACCCTTGCGGTGGCCAAACCGCTGGTGTGCGTGTAGTAAAACTTGAGCCTCAGATGATAAAGCGAATAGAATAAGATTCGGGGTCAGCGTTGCTCATAAGGACAACCAGAAGGGTGAACACCTTTGCTCATGAGGAAATCTTAAGGAGGAAAACACCGTTGCTCATTGTGAGCAACTTGAAGAGGAACACACCTTCGCTCACGAAGAGCATTTTAGAGAGAAAACCCACCTTTGCTCACGAGGAGCAACTTAGAGAGAAACCCACCTTTGCTCACGAGGAGCAACTTAGAGAGAAACACCTTTGCTCATGTCCGCCCTTACCCAATTAACCTCGGCGAATTTACCCACCATTTGCGTGCGTCGTCCGGCGTTCGGTACGTCCGTGATCGTGCGCCCGTCGCCAACAATGTCCTGCACTCCTGAAGGAATAAGGGCAAGTCAAGACTAAGGATCCGACACTCACACCGACTCCCACCCATGTGCGGCGGAGTTCCCCGCCCGGCACTGGCCCGTGCGGCGCGCACTCCGCCCGGGCACAGCATCGCGTGGCCCCAGCCCGCGCGGGCGCCCCTCCTGCGGCGGCCCCGCGCGGCCAAGCGCCGCGCGAGTGCGTTGCCCGTGGTGCGGGGGTGACCCCGCGCGGCCCCAGCCCGCGCGGGCGCCCCACCTGCGAGCGGCCCTGCGCGGCCAAGCGCCGCGCGAGCGCGCTGCCCGCGGTGCGGGGGCGACCCCGCGCGGCACCAGCCCGCGCGGGCGCCCCACCTGCGGGCGGCCCCGCGCGGCCAAGCGCCGCGCGGGTGCCTCGGCCGCGGTGCGGGGGCGACCCTGCGCGGCACCAGCCCGCGCGGGCGCCCCACCTGCGGGCGGCCCCCCCGCGCGGCCAAGCGCCGCGCGGGTGCCCCGCCCGCGGTGCGGGGGCGACCCCGCGCGGCACCAGCCCGCGCGGGCGCCCCACCTGCGGGCGGCCCCGCGCGGCCAAGCGCCGCGCGGGTGCCTCGCCCGCGGTGCGGGGGCGACCCCGCGCGGCACCAGCCCGCACGGGCGCCCCCACCTGCGGGCGGCCCCGCGCGGCCAAGCGCCGCGCGGGTGCCTCGCCCGCGGTGCGGGGGTGACCCCGCGCGGCACCAGCCCGCGCGGGCGCCCCCACCTGCGGGCGGCCCCGCGCGGCCAAGCCCCGCGCGGGTGCCTCGCCCGCGGTGCGGGGGCGACCCCGCGCGGCACCAGTCCGCGCGGGCGCCCCCACCTGCGGGCGGCCCCGCGCGGCCAAGCGCCGCGCAGGTGCCTCGCCCGCGGTGCGGGGGTGACCCCGCGCGGCACCAGCCCGCGCGGGCGCCCCCACCTGCGGGCGGCCCCGCGCGGCCAAGCGCCGCGCGGGTGCCTCGCCCGCGGTGCGGGGGCGACCCCGCGCGGCACCAGTCCGCGCGGGCGCCCCACCTGCGGGCGGCCCCGCGCGGCCAAGCGCCGCGCGGGTGCCTCGCCCGCGGTGCGGGGGCGACCCCGCGCGGCACCAGCCCGCGCGGGCGCCCCCACCTGCGGGCGGCCCCGCGCGGCCAGGCGCCGCGCGGGTGCCTCGCCCGCGGTGCGGGGGCGACCCCGCGCGGCACCAGCCCGCGCGGGCGCCCCACCTGCGGGCGGCCCCGCGCGGCCAGGCGCCGCGCGGGTGCCTCGCCCGCGGTGCGGGGGCGACCCCGCGCGGCACCAGCCCGCGCGGGCGCCCCACCTGCGGGCGGCCCCGCGCGGCCAAGCGCCGCGCGGGTGCCTCGCCCGTGGTGCGGGGCGGCCCCGCGCGGCACCAAGCGCCGCGCGGCGCCCCGCCCGCGGCCGGTCCGGCGGCGGCGGCGGTGTTCCCCGTGAAGACCCCACCCCCCGAAATGCCTACACCACAAAACTAATAAAAACTCACCTTTGATCCGCCGGAAAAGAGAGGAAGAGGATCGTCCTAACGTTGCCCGGTTGATCCCGCGAGCAAGAACCTCCGTCCTTTCCTCGAAAGCCCCGCCGTCGGTCGTACAAGAGCGAAAAAGGGTTGGGTCCCCGTTTTATTCTCCTCTTTTTCCCTCTCGTGGTGTTTCTTAAAGAGAAACCCTAGCCGTCCTTCCCTCTCTCTTTTTCCCTCTCGTGATGACTCTTAAAGGGAAACCCTAGCCGTCCTTCCCTCTCTCTTTTTCCCTCTCGTGATGACTCTTAAAGGGAAACCCTAGCCGCCGAACGAAGGGACCTAGGAGGGAACACCTAAAACCCTAGGTCCCTCAAAGGGTAAGAGAATAATTAATCAATAGGGACAGATCCAGCGGCTATAATTACCTCGAGAAACGTGCCGATCGTCCGCACGGATCCCGGGGCGCCTAAGTGGGGTCCGAACTTCGGAAAATTATTCCGGGTGAACCGGGAGTCGGAATCTGAAACCGATCGCGCCCCCGTTCTCCATTTCGCGAGCCCTTCGGCCTAAAAATGTCCGCGAGCCCCGACGGATTCTCCGGAAAAACACCAAAAAAATTGTCCCTCAGTCGGGCAGTCGAAGAAAAAGGGGTAACGGGGAGGGTCACGGAAAAGTCAGGTCTTACATCACTCACTAATAAAAACAAGTTTCGTCCCCGAAACTTAACTCCCGCCTGCGGCGAAGGGGGTCCGGGTAGCACCCCTTCACCCTCGATTCGGGTTCCCAAGTTGTCTCACGTTCTTCCAGATTGCTCCAAAATGCCTTCACGTAGGGAAATGTCCGACTTCGTAGCTTTTCAGTCCTCCCGCGCTAGGGTCCGCACCGGCTCTTCCTCGTAGTTCAAGTTTCCTTTGAACTTGATTTGCGGAGTCGTCAAGCACTCGCGACGGATTGGGGGATACTTCCGAAGCATGAATGCGCGGACACGACCGGAACTCGGTCGTGATTCGGTGGTAGGGCGAGGCGATGGGCCACGGGGCCGTCGCACTCCGGGATCCCAAAAAGTCCCACGTACTATGGCACAACTAGCCCCTCAACCCGACTCGCTTCGCCCCTGATCGTTCCAACAAATCGGGGGGGGGTTTGCAGCGCCTACCGTACGATGCTTTGTACGGTGTCATCCGGGTGCTTGTCTGGTAATTGACGTCGTAGACGAACTCGACGAGGGGTAGGTAGCGTGACCATCCGCCCATTCAAAACCAGTATGCATGCTCGGAGTATGTCCTCGAGGATCTGGATCGCCCGTTCGGATTGCCCATCCATCTGAGGTGATAGGCCGGGCTGAAGTGTAGCTTGGCCCGAAGTAGTAGGTGTCGGCGTCCCGTGTAGCCCCGCAACTCATCGATGTACACTTGGTCAGTCGGTCTCGTGTCCAGGTCGAAATCCTTCAATAGTCCTAACCACCTTCTTCGCCGTAAGTTCGGCCCCTTCTGGGTGGAGAGGCGCTTAAGGCTTTGGTGGTCCGTGGGTGCGTTACCGTGGGCCCCGAAGGGATAGTACCTCAACAGTCTCAGGACGAGGACGACTGCGGCACACTCCAGGTCGTGTGTCGGTTAGTTCTACATGTAGTCCTTGAGTTGCCCTGTCGCATAGGCTACGACTCTTCCTTGCTGCCTTAGTACTTCCTCCAGTCCAATTCGCGATGCAGTGCAGCATACTTCGAAGTCTTCCCCGGGCGTTGGTACGGCGAGCACGGGCGCCCTTGTTAATCGCTTTTCAGGCTCTTCACAGCTTTCCTTAGCATTGGGCCGTCCAAAAGAACTTGGCTCCCTTCCGGGTCGAGCGGTTCAAGGAAGTGCATGCTCTTTACAGGGCTTCATCTAATTCCGGGCAGTCAACGCGCAGCTGCAAGCTCCTCCCCTGTTCCCGCGCCAGTAGAACGGCCATGCACCCAGCCGGTGCCTTCCGCCCTTTACTTTTTGCTACTAAGTGCATGGTCCCCAAGTGGGATGGAACAAAAAGTGCGTGCCTAAGTAGATCGAGGCCAAATCCGGTTGGTTTTGGATGGGAGAAAAGAAGGGATCTTCGAAAAGAGAAGGGAGTATCTGCGGACTACGCCAACGGCGGATTCCCGCAGTCCCTCTTAAAGGCGTTCGCCCCTCCCCAAAAGATCCGAGGACAAACGGACAGAAAAACAACGAAGCTATTACTAACGACGGGACATAGCCGAAACCCATAACAGATGGAGAAAGGATGGTATAACTCAGGTTCGACGGATGTCCCCAACTAAAAAGAAGTAGTTCAAGTATTACCTGTCGTCACTCGGTTCGGGACGTTGCTCCGTCTGCTGGGGCGGCTGGGGTAGCCCTCCCGCAACCCCTGGGCCAGCGCCGCACTGCGTGGTTGGGCAGGGTCCTGGTATCGTACGAGTCCGCCGACGGCGAGCCGTCGGGTCGGTCCTTCTGTGGGTTGGGAGCCGCGGTATCCTCTCGTCCCTCCCGTTGTGGCGTTGCGGCTGTAGCGGCCTGCTCTCGCGGACATGAAGCGCGGGTGTGATCTGATTTGCCGCAACCGTTGCAGTGGGAGTACCTCCAGAGGCAGTTCGTCACTCGATGCGCCTTTCCGCAGATGACGCAGGGCCCTTGTAGCGACTCCGGGGTCCCTGTTGGTACCCGCCCACCCTTCCTTGCATTTTCCAGGTGTTGGTTCGCCCGGTACCTTGGTTTGGGGCTCCCCTGCAAGGCGGGGGTGGCGGCTTTCTCTGCTTCGACAGGTCCCGGCGCCGGGGGCCTAGTGACGCCTGGCTTCTGGGGGCACGTGTAACGCGTGTGACCCGGTCTACCACACCGGAAACAGTGATCATCCCGCCAGGGGCAGCCCATCATTCGATGTGCGCCGCCACAAATGACGCACGGCTTCGATGGGCCGGGCCCCTCCTTCTTCACCGGTCCAGACTCCGGTTCTACCTTCGGACGTTTGGTCGCGCGGCTCGCCAGATAGGGGTCCTCCGCCGGGTCAGGGTAGGGGCACCCTTGCCGGGCGTACTCTTGCTCCGCACGCATGGCCAAACTAACTGCATCGTGATAGGTGGGAAATCCCGCCGGTGGCATCCCGCGAGGGGTACCGTCCCTTGGGCCGTGCTGGAAGTGGTCAACGCTCTCAAGGTCCCGCGTCAGCATGCACAGACGCTCCGTGAGAGTCAGTAGCTGTCCTGCCACATCGCGCAGTTGGTTGTGCAGCAAGCGGTTCGCTCCGGCTGCGGCGTCCATTTCCGTCGGTCGTCGCTCACTGGGTTGGACTGCTATTGTATCTGCGTACATAGTGAAAGCATACCGATCATCACAAACATAGAGACATAACTGACAAGGCAACCCGGCTCCTAAAGGGTTCTACTAAATCTCTACCCTCCCCCACGTACACTCGTGTTCTATTTATTTATCCCGTGTTCACTTTATTACTCAGCAGCCAGAGTATTGCGCCCGTGGATGTTAGGCCCCGACTGTTGTGGTTAGAGTTTACCTCTCTGATACCATCTTAATCTGTCACGCCCCGGGGGTACGAATTGCGCGGAAGAGGAGCCACCGATGCCCCTGAATCAGCCATATATTTTTTTTTGTAAAACATTACTCCCCGGCGCGTGCACAGACCCGCCGCATACACAAATTCGCTCTGCAAATGGGCAGAGGCCCCTTTGTATATGCACGGCGTCTCGGCTACAAAGTGTGTCACAAGGCGTAGTACATACAATCTCTAACCACATCAGTTGGGGTCTCGTACACATACAACCAAACAATTCACATGACATTCTAGCATTCACTTAGAGTATAGAGGCCGGTGTTTTGAAAGGATAAATAATCACAAGGTTTTGAAAGCAGCATCCACACGATGCCCTCGTTTGTGAAAACAGTTCGCAAACACATAAATCCCACAAGGTTTATAAAGCTCGGTGCCCACACGACACCCACGTTTTAGAAATAGTTTTCGCAAACGGTTTTCTTTGTTTTTCATCGTTCAAAACGGCCAAGTAAGAGAGAACGTAGTATTCATTCAATTATTCAAAAAGGAAAGGAAAGGCAACATCCACTTCGACCCCACGGGGGTGTCGCAATCCACAACTAGCTACCATGAATAATAAAAGAAAAGGGAAAGAAGAGTCACTGTATCTGAAGTCACCCAAAAATCAGATCAGCACCCTAACGTCCTCACCGGCGCCCCAGCACTCGCCCCTGGACGAACCTGTCACGGAGTGGGAAGTCAGTGACTAGAAATAAACATAATGAGCAAGAATACTATAATAAAACAAACCACTGTAACCAGAGCAACTGTCACCCCCCTCCCATAAATCGTCAACAATGATCACAACCTGCACCAAACATAAACCGGGCACCCTCCCCGGACACCGCACCGGGCCCCTACCCCGGTGCCTCTCCCCTCTCCGCCGAGCACCTGCCTCGGCCGCCGAGCACCAACCTCGGCGTCACCGCTCACACCCTCCACCCATGAGGGCCCCCATCCCTAACGCCACCTCCGCGTGGGGTACACGGGTCAACGTACCACTTTTCCGGAAAAGCACACCCTTGCGGTGGCCAAACCGCTGGTGTGCGTGTAGTAAAACTTGAGCCTCAGATGATAAAGCGAATAGAATAAGATTCGGGGTCAGCGTTGCTCATAAGGACAACCAGAAGGGTGAACACCTTTGCTCATGAGGAAATCTTAAGGAGGAAAACACCGTTGCTCATTGTGAGCAACTTGAAGAGGAACACACCTTCGCTCACGAAGAGCATCTTAGAGAGAAAACCCACCTTTGCTCACGAGGAGCAACTTAGAGAGAAACCCACCTTTGCTCACGAGGAGCAACTTAGAGAGAAACACCTTTGCTCATGTCCGCCCTTACCCAATTAACCTCGGCGAATTTACCCACCTTTTGCGTGCGTCGTCCGGCGTTCGGTACGTCCGTGATCGTGCGCCCGTCGCCAACAATGTCCTGCACTCCTGAAGGAATAAGGGCAAGTCAAGACTAAGGATCCGACACTCACACCGACTCCCACCCATGTGCGGCGGAGTTCCCCGCCCGGCACTGGCCCGTGCGGCGCGCACTCCGCCCGGGCACAGCATCGCGTGGCCCCAGCCCGCGCGGGCGCCCCTCCTGCGGCGGCCCCGCGCGGCCAAGCGCCGCGCGAGTGCGTTGCCCGTGGTGCGGGGGCGACCCCGCGCGGCCCCAGCCCGCGCGGGCGCCCCACCTGCGAGCGGCCCTGCGCGGCCAAGCGCCGCGCGAGCGCGCTGCCCGCGGTGCGGGGGCGACCCCGCGCGGCACCAGCCCGCGCGGGCGCCCCACCTGCGGGCGGCCCCGAGCGGCCAAGCGCCGCGCGGGTGCCTCGGCCGCGGTGCGGGGGCGACCCTGCGCGGCACCAGCCCGCGCGGGCGCCCCACCTGCGGGCGGCCCCCCGCGCGGCCAAGCGCCGCGCGGGTGCCCCGCCCGCGGTGCGGGGGCGACCCCGCGCGGCACCAGCCCGCGCGGGCGCCCCACCTGCGGGCGGCCCCGCGCGGCCAAGCGCCGCGCGGGTGCCTCGCCCGCGGTGCGGGGGCGACCCCGCGCGGCACCAGCCCGCGCGGGCGCCCCCACCTGCGGGCGGCCCCGCGCGGCCAAGCGCCGCGCGGGTGCCTCGCCCGCGGTGCGGGGGTGACCCCGCGCGGCACCAGCCCGCGCGGGTGCCCCCACCTGCGGGCGGCCCCGCGCGGCCAAGCGCCGCGCGGGTGCCTCGCCCGCGGTGCGGGGGCGACCCCGCACGGCACCAGTCCGCGCGGGCGCCCCCACCTGCGGGCGGCCCCGCGCGGCCAAGCGCCGCGCGGGTGCCTCGCCCGCGGTGCGGGGGTGACCCCGCGCGGCACCAGCCCGTGCGGGCGCCCCCACCTGCGGGCGGCCCCGCGCGGCCAAGCGCCGCGCGGGTGCCTCGCCCGCGGTGCGGGGGCGACCCCGCGCGGCACCAGTCCGCGCGGGCGCCCCACCTGCGGGCGGCCCCGCGCGGCCAAGCGCCGCGCGGGTGCCTCGCCCGCGGTGCGGGGGCGACCCCGCGCGGCACCAGCCCGCGCGGGCGCCCCCACCTGCGGGCGGCCCCGCGCGGCCAGGCGCCGCGCGGGTGCCTCGCCCGCGGTGCGGGGGCGACCCCGCGCGGCACCAGCCCGCGCGGGCGCCCCACCTGCGGGCGGCCCCGCGCGGCCAGGCGCCGCGCGGGTGCCTCGCCCGCGGTGCGGGGGCGACCCCGCGCGGCACCAGCCCGCGCGGGCGCCCCACCTGCGGGCGGCCCCGCGCGGCCAAGCGCCACGCGGGTGCCTCGCCCGTGGTGCGGGGCGGCCCCGCGCGGCACCAAGCGCCGCGCGGCGCCCCGCCCGCGGCCGGTCCGGCGGCGGCGGCGGTGTTCCCCGTGAAGACCCCACCCCCCGAAACGCCTACACCACAAAACTAATAAAAACTCACCTTTGATCCGCCGGAAAAGAGAGGAAGAGGATCGTCCTAACGTTGCCCGGTTGATCCCGCGAGCAAGAACCTCCGTCCTTTCCTCGAAAGCCCCGCCGTCGGTCGTACAAGAGCGAAAAAGGGTTGGGTCCCCGTTTTATTCTCCTCTTTTTCCCTCTCGTGGTGTTTCTTAAAGAGAAACCCTAGCCGTCCTTCCCTCTCTCTTTTTCCCTCTCGTGATGACTCTTAAAGGGAAACCCTAGCCGTCCTTCCCTCTCTCTTTTTCCCTCTCGTGATGACTCCTAAAGGGAAACCCTAGCCGCCGAACGAAGGGACCTAGGAGGGAACACCTAAAACCCTAGGTCCCTCAAAGGGTAAGAGAATAATTAATCAATAGGGACAGATCCAGCGGCTATAATTACCTCGAGAAACGTGCCGATCGTCCGCACGGATCCCGGGGCGCCTAAGTGGGGTCCGAACTTCGGAAAATTATTCCGGGTGAACCGGGAGTCGGAATCTGAAACCGATCGCGCCCCCGTTCTCCATTTCGCGAGCCCTTCGGCCTAAAAATGTCCGCGAGCCCCGACGGATTCTCCGGAAAAACACCAAAAAAATTGTCCCTCAGTCGGGCAGTCGAAGAAAAAGGGGTAACGGGGAGGGTCACGGAAAAGTCAGGTCTTACATTTACTCCCAGAGCGACTTGGAGCACGAGGAGCACTTTGTGGATGTGCTACCATGCCCGTGTGGATGAAGCGGTATGCCAAGTTATTGAAGTACAAGTTGTAGCTGCAGAAGCATACCTTCTTGGGTCGCTTTGTTCGAGCCGTAGGGACGGCGGTGGAACCCGACCAAGTGGATGTTATTCAAGTTGACTGAGACCGACTTTATCCTTGAGGTGAGGAGTTTCTTAGACCTAGCAGTGCCGGAAGAGCTCGGCCAATGGATAATGAGACTGATGCCAGCGCCAATGCTAGTGTTTCTAGTGTTGGGAGACGGATTTGTGTGTTTTAGGGATGCCTCCCATTGTGGCTGTAGAGTTACCGTGGGTCGATTTTCGGTCCACACTTCATTAGTTCAACCTTATGAGTATTATGGCGGGACGAACCGCTGTTTTGCAGGCAGCTTGGATCCCACAGTTGAGCCTCTCAGTACGCCTTTTATTCCCAGCTTTGATTGATATACCTGGGCGTAGGCCATGCCTGCTTGGCTATCGGTGTTGATTACTCAGCATTTCCGTTCTTTACCATGTGATAGATCAGGATTTCAGCTTCAGTTTACAGTATTCGCCATGCGGTGCCGATGGAGATTACAGCTTTCAGCATGTTGAATGGGATTTATGCGGATTGTCGTTGCTGGTTCGGATTTTTGGCCGTGAGTTGAGCATCAGCATTATGATCGCCTTTTTGCAAGTTTTCAGTCCCGTTCACTGACGGTTTGGTCCCCGTCAGGGCATCCTTTCGACCCGTGGGTCTGTTGGAGTTATATTGGCTTGTTGAGTGTCCAACCGTGGCTTGAGATTGTGTCTCATGAGGATCCCTTTTTGAGGGTAGCTCGTGGTTGAGTAGGCCACTCGGGTGATTTTGGATCGGAAGTGACCGAGTGAAGACCCCAGCTTATTGGATCCTTTTCCTCATAAGATGAATCTGTGGGTATACTTCGGGTGATCCTGGTTGAGTTTACACCAGGATGTGGTTTGGTGCGTGTAGCACCGATGGTTATTCTGTTTTTCCCCCAGCTTTTGATGGAGCCTCTGTGTTGTTTTACGTCTCAGCTCAGGTGTGTTTTACTTTTGGATCCCTCGCCGTGATTTACTTGTCCATTGAGATATGTGATTGTTGGAGTACGAGGAACGCCCGTTGCGGATTCTGGCTCGAGAGATGAGGGAATTGCGCAATCGGGCCATGCCGTACTGGATATTGTTTTTATTGGGGAGTGATCACGGGGAGTGTGTGGTGTGTGGGGAGCTGGAGGCGTGATTGATGGATACCTACCCGTGGTATTTGTGACTCCTGGTGGATCTGAGCTAGTTTTGAGGACGAAACTTTCCTTAGTGGGGGAGGATGTGAGGACCTGGATCCCCACGTCGAGATTACTGGTTCATCTACAGCTCCTGGAGGCCAATGTGGCGTGTTGGTGGGATTGGTGCCCCGTTTGGACATTAGTGTTGGGCTCAGTGTGTTTAATGGATCACGTGGGTGATCATTGGACTCCGTCGGATCGTTAGAAGTGGTTTCGCGCGAAGTGGATATTAAATATGGACTCAGTGCGAAGTTTGGACCAAGGATTACCTTTCCGGATGCCTTCGGCAAATTTTGGAGTTGGAATTTGGCGAAATGGACATCAAATTCGGATTCAGCGCGCGAAAACGGTTAAAACGGACTACCCACTTGTTATTTTTGAGCACCGGACACTGTTCACGCCGGAACAGTGTTTCCGGCGGCGGCGGCAGCGACGGAACGGCCGCAGGCAGCGCGGCGGACGGAGGCGCGGGCCGCCCGGTCCACGCGGCAGGCGTGCGCCGGGGGCTGGACGCGTGGTGGCTCGGGAGTGGGCCGGTCCGCGGGGCGCGGTCTACGGGGGAGTGCGGGGCGCACGGTGGACCGGGGGTGACACGTGGCATCATCCTAGAGGTGGGTTCACGGCGGTTGGTCTACGCAGTATTCGGGATGGCTCATGGTTTACGGTGCACCGGGCTTGGACACGTGGCAGGTTTGTATTGGTTCGGTCCACACGATTTCGTGCACCTGGTTCACTAGGCAGAGGCTTGACACGTGGCATTCTCCTATTGGTGGGTCTACTGTGCGCGGCAGGGTGGCAGGCGGCGGCGTCAGGCGGGCACGTGGGCGCGGCAGGCGGGCGTTGACCGGGGTGCGTGCCACGTGTCGTCGTCCGCGGGTGGCCACGTGGCGCGACGCGTGCGGCGGGTTCGGCTGTCGCCTGTTTGGCGGGCGACGTGGAGGCCCAGGACGATTTCGGGCGGCTACAGTGTTCGGGCGCGGGGATTTCGGGCTGCTACAGTGCGCGCCCGAAAACTACCAGCGCCCGGAAATCGGGACTTATCCGGTATTTCCCCAATTGTTTCTGCAGCCTATAAAAGGCGATCCGAGCCTTCTTCTTCTCCTTTTTCCGCCATTTCCGAGCCTCTTCTCGCCGGGGTGCCTTCAGCAAAGTTGATCCCCTAGTTTGGTTGCATCTTTCTGCAAAGTTTTGGGATTTTTGGTGGCACGCTTATCGAGGTTTCTATTTTTACGGCGCGGCGCGACGCTCGTTCGTTTGTGGTCTTCTTCGTCGCGTTTTGGTGCGAGGACTCCCCCGGCTTACCCCGAGCACCTTTTTCAGTGATTCTTGCGCCGTTGGCTTCACGACAGGTAGGGCTATGTTTCCCATGTTTACTGGTTTTTCCCATTCCGAGCTTTTCATGGGTTTTTCGGATCATCTTGTAACCTCTTTTCTGGGGCGGAGTTCTGGGACAGCGGAGCGGTGTTTTGGTGATATCTTCGCGCACAGGCATCGGATTGGGGCGATTCAAGAGGCGATTTGCATCTACACATCACGAGGAATATGCCCAAATTTTCTTCGAATTTTCTGAATATTTCTCGAAGGTGAGGAATCTCTGTGAACAGTAGTTGTTGCTACAGTTTTTGAGAGTAGTTTAATTCGGGGTGGTTCCCTTGTCGGAATTGTTTCTCAGTGTAGAAAGCTCGGAATTGGACGTGCAGGTACTCGTTTCGAAGGTATCGACGCGAGGATTATCGTGGTATTTTTATTGGATTTTTCTGGGCACTTGCAGCAGGTGAAATAAGCACGGCTTTGGGACTGATTTTCAGATTATGTATACTTGGTTAATTTTGGAATAAAAGTGTAATGTTGAGCCTTATTGTTGTGCCCAGGGGTGCTTTCAGTTGTTTGGAGCCAAGGCGTGCGCGACTTGTACCGAGGGTGTTATGTTGGCAGATTTTGGACCGTGGGCGTCTACCCACTTCACCGACTTCAGGTTTGCCTTGGTTTAAGCGCTTCAGGTGGGTAAGCTTATTATCAGTAATTGTTTAAGGCAATGAATATGCTGTGGCAAATGTAAGTGCACTTGTGGGGATGTCACCCCTCTATGACTGATGCATGCATGTTTAGGGTACATGGTTTATGTTGGTAAGTAGGTAAGCTTGATAATGATATTTGTATAAATGATTGCAAGAATAGTATTTATGAGGTATACTGAGGACTTGCATGACTTGGACATGTATGTGATGACTAGTGTAAGCTTACCTAGGATAATGTTACCCTATGAAATTATGTAACATGCCATGTTAGCACATAGCCTCTCATGTGGTTGGATTATGCTTTGGGACAGGATTTCTTAGCTATGTGCGGATTTGTACTCTGAGGAGTTATTATGATCATTCTATTGATGAACCCTGAATTGTGGACAGGTCTAGTTTTGGGATTCCGGCATGTTGTTTATTCCTAAAGAAACTATTATTATGCTTTACCCCCTTTTATTTCCTTGAGGACAATTGCATGCTTGTATGGTCATGTAGTTAGGCCATCTTTTACTGCTGCACTATTTATGGGAACTTGACTTAGGAGAAACCATGCTTTTCCTTTCTCCGCCTTTGCTAGTCAAGTGGTCAGTGCTGCTCGGGTTCGAGCAGGGGTCTGGATAGGGTAGTCAGGACTTCGTGTCTGGGACAGGTTGGTTTAGTTGTGGGGCTTTGCGGCAACCGCGGATATTGGGCGGTTGACCGGATGTTTCTCTATGCACCTGATTGGGTATCAGTTTTACTTAGTGGATGGTGTTTCCCACTTATCGTTCAGTTGCATCCGATTGAGGTCGGGTCTTTCCTTGATGGTTGAGTTTTCCCACTTTGATCAGATTGATGATCAAGTCCTGCTGTTTAGAGATACTGGTGATATTGATGACAGAGATGCTTTACTCGTGTGGGTAGCTCCCCTCGAGTGCCGCTCCGGAGTAGGCTTCAGACCGTGTTGGGTTCCGGTCAGACCGTGTTGGGTTCCGGTGAGACCGTGTCGGGTGCCGGTCAGACCGTGTTGGGTTCCGGTCATTTGGACAGAGCAGGCAGTACCGGGTTTTATACCGGTTCATTCGATTGAGTTTATTTCGGCCAAATACCTTTTTGTTACACTCGTGCCTGGGGGCCGAGTGTAGACTGGTAGTTGAGTTTAGATCAGTGCTAGTATTGTTGAGAGCCGTCTGGTTGACGGTGGTCCCGTGTTGTTGCGAGTACTTTGACCGCTGTGTGAGAGGTTGAGCATCTTGATTCTATCCGTTCTGAGAGAGAGCGTGGGTTTTGACCATAGCCTGCTTGATCCTCTGCTCGATAGCGAGCTAGTCCGTTTGGACGCCCTACGTAATTCCTGCCCGTCAGCGGGAGGTGGTTGTAGGTGGGCGCAGGTTTGACTGGACCAGATGTGGCAGTCAGCTCAATTGGGTCGATGGTGCACTTCATGTGCTAGTGGTTGCATACCACTGTTCGGTTCTCCCTCTTTTAGCCTTTAGTTAGGGGCAGGGTAGCTGCGAGAGTCTCCAGCTTACTCATTTCAGTCTTATGACTTGGGTTAGTTATTGTCTCTTGAGGACTTGGTGGGCAGACCGTCGGGTCTGGCGGTGGTACCCACTGAGAACTCCCTTTTTGGTGTAGTTCTCACACCCTTTTGGGGGTTTTCCCCCTCTTTTTCTCTCCTCTCCTTTGTTTTGCAGAGTCTTAGCGGGTGTTGCCGACTCTGTGGTTGTTGATCGTGGCGAGGGAGTCGCGAGCTAGATCCCTACCCGGCGTTGGAGAGTAGCGGTACCCTTCCGAGGAGATCATCAGTAGATTAGCTGTTTCTTTTTCCTCTTTTGAGAGACTATTGTAGTGAGGATATTTTGTATTGAGAGACTGTACACTGTTGTATATATATTGGAGTTACCTCCCGGTTGGGTTTATAGCTTGTACTCGAGGATATTGTATTATTATTATTTTGGGGAGGCAGACAGTGTTGTTTATTTCCAGTTGTACAGTGATTGATTTTAGTTACAGCAGATTTTCATTTATAGCTCTGATATCTGTTTAGTTATAGTATTTTTCTTGCAGGTAGGACGCTTCGCCTATGCAGGTCGGCATAGGTGGCGGATCTGTTTGGCGGGCCCGGGTCGCAGTTTCGACCCCGGGGCGTGACAGATTAGAGTGGTATCAGAGCCTAGGTTGTAGGTCATGGTGGACTTAGAAACCCTAGGCTTTTGGTTTGACCCTTGGTTGACTTTGTGAGAGTCGTGATTTTGCGAGAGTCCTGATTGAGTTTTATACCTCTCCCAAGGGACGGGAGGAGTGATTGGCATGTTTATTCTCCTAAGTAATTATGTTGGCTGCAGACAACATAATGCTGTGGAATGGGTGACATGCTTTAGACTTTCGCTGGATTGGGTCGAGTGTTGTTGTGTGCTGTTTTGTTGTTTCGTCGTGGCGAGCGGTGTCTCCCCGACGCTGGGTTTGACCTGTGTGCATCCTGTCATGGCAGTTGAGATTGAGCAGTTGGTTTTGGGCCGGATACCTGGATTGAGGTCAGAGAACCCCGGACCCAGATGACAGGATTGTCAGAGGCTTGTCAGCGGCTGTGGGAGCAGCTGGTCTTGGTGACACAGTTGTCGGAGCACTGAGTAGCCCCCTCTGTGCCAATGTTTAGTGTCGAGGCACCGAGGCAGGGTGGATGGTTGACAGCTGGTGAGCTGTGGGACATGATCGACCTATTGAGCCATATTTGGCAGATGAACCACCCCGACTCGTAAGATTGAGTTTGGAGCCTTTGGAGGCAGAGTCGTGGCTGGTGGTGATGGAGTGATTAATTGAGAGCCTCCCTGTGCTTGTGAGTGTATGCAGTTGTTGAACTGCGCGCTCCATATTCGAGGGACGAGGCGCATAGGATATATGAGACTGGGAGTGGATTGCGCCAGGACACCTTTCTGTTATTCAGTCCCTCCATTGTAGATTTAGACGCCTCGTTGGAGCAGGCATTATGTATGGAGCGTGGCATTGCAGTTCCTTTGGATAGGGATCAGCCGCCAGAGGTGAGTTCTGGATTTTGGCGCTTGGCGCCGGATGATGGAGGACAGATTGGCCGGCAGGGGCATGTCTAATTTCTTTTCCTGGATAACGAGTTCCCGAGATGTCAGAGGTCGGGTGGACCCCGAAGGCAACATCAGTATTTTTATTTGAGTGGCGCAGCGATAGCGTGGATTTGTTATCTGCGGAGGATCTTGTTCGTCGCCTCAATGTGATCAGAGACAGAGGTCGTGCTTCCTAGCGATAGCCTTGATTTTCAGGCAGATTGAGCGACAACCACTTGCTTTGAGCGGATGAATCTGTGCCGCCCGGTTGGAGGGCGCCACGGTAGTGGATTGAGTGTCGCAGGTGGGATTTCACCACGGTAGTCGGAGTTAGAGCATGTTCCACTCTTACCTAGGTTAGAGGCAGATTTGTTACCACATGCACTAGGGGTACAGGTTCCTATTGTTGTTGTGCACGTGGAGGAGGCTTTTGGATCATGTCCAGTGCGGCCGAGACCGCGAGATACCGGCAGAATTATGGGAAATTATAGCAATTAGGTGTTTTGACCTTATGCTTGAGATTGTTGGGCACTATGCCACAGGATGTTCGACTGCGGCAAGAGAGGACTTGATCTTCGGCAAGACGGGCAATTGGAGGCTTGCTTGTTGAGGTTGTTAGAGCACTCTGGTTTTAGCGACAGGGCGAGAGGTGCTCACGGCGGCACCGGGACTCAGGGATATCTCTGTTGCCCACGAGATCGCGGGTGTGATTTCACCTTAGTTGTTGGTAATGCCGCCGGTTAGGGAGATAGAGATTGCGTTTGACGTGGTTCGAGGGACCGCGCCACCCGGGACAGCACCTCATTGGATATCGCCGGCAGAGCTGAGAGAGAGCCATTGGCACTGTTGCAGGGTCCGATGGATCGAGGGGTCTGTTTGACCTAGTGCCACGCCGTTGGTATACAGTGGTGATGCCACATCGTTGATACACGAATGTGAGGGTCCTTTTATGGTATCTAGGACCTTATGATGGAGTTATACTCAGGCTGTTAGTGTATGATGCGAGTACCTACTTGGAAGTAGATAGTTGAGGACTTCGCCTAGATGGCGTTCAGGACACGGTAGGGGCATTATGGGTTTATAGCGAGGCCCAATGGAATGGCGAATGCCCTGTTGACTTCAAGATCTGAGGAATCGTATGTCCCAGTTGTACTTGGACGGACTGGGAGTGGTGTTTCCCGAGGATATATTTTGATTTACTCCCAGAGCGACTTGGAGCACGAGGAGCACTTTGTGGATGTGCTACCATGCCCGTGTGGATGAAGCGGTATGCCAAGTTATTGAAGTACAAGTTGTAGCTGCAGAAGCATACCTTCTTGGGTCGCTTTGTTCGAGCCGTAGGGACGGCGGTGGAACCCGACCAAGTGGATGTTATTCAAGTTGACTGAGACCGACTTTATCCTTGAGGTGAGGAGTTTCTTAGACCTAGCAGTGCCGGAAGAGCTCGGCCAATGGATAATGAGACTGATGCCAGCGCCAATGCTAGTGTTTCTAGTGTTGGGAGACGGATTTGTGTGTTTTAGGGATGCCTCCCATTGTGGCTGTAGAGTTACCGTGGGTCGATTTTCGGTCCACACTTCATTAGTTCAACCTTATGAGTATTATGGCGGGACGAACCGCTGTTTTGCAGGCAGCTTGGATCCCACAGTTGAGCCTCTCAGTACGCCTTTTATTCCCAGCTTTGATTGATATACCTGGGCGTAGGCCATGCCTGCTTGGCTATCGGTGTTGATTACTCAGCATTTCCGTTCTTTACCATGTGATAGATCAGGATTTCAGCTTCAGTTTACAGTATTCGCCATGCGGTGCCGATTGAGATTACAGCTTTCAGCATGTTGAATGGGATTTATGCGGATTGTCGTTGCTGGTTCGGATTTTTGGCCGTGAGTTGAGCATCAGCATTATGATCGCCTTTTTGCCAGTTTTCAGTCCCGTTCACTGACGGTTTGGTCCCCGTCAGGGCATCCTTTCGACCCGTGGGTCTGTTGGAGTTATATTGGCTTGTTGAGTGTCCAACCGTGGCTTGAGATTGTGTCTCATGAGGATCCCTTTTTGAGGGTAGCTCGTGGTTGAGTAGGCCACTCGGGTGATTTTGGATCGGAAGTGACCGAGTGAAGACCCCAGCTTATTGGATCCTTTTCCTCATAAGATGAATCTGTGGGTATACTTCGGGTGATCCTGGTTGAGTTTACACCAGGATGTGGTTTGGTGCGTGTAGCACCGATGGTTATTCTGTTTTTCCCCCAGCTTTTGATGGAGCCTCTGTGTTGTTTTACGTCTCAGCTCAGGTGTGTTTTACTTTTGGATCCCTCGCCGTGATTTACTTGTCCATTGAGATCTGTGATTTTTGGAGTACGAGGAACGCCCGTTGCGGATTCTGGCTCGAGAGATGAGGGAATTGCGCAATCGGGCCATGCCGTACTGGGTATTGTTGTTATTGGGGAGTGATCACGGGGAGTGTGTGGTGTGTGGGGAGCTGGAGGCGTGATTGATGGATACCTACCCGTGGTATTTGTGACTCCTGGTGGATCTGAGCTAGTTTTGAGGACGAAACTTTCCTTAGTGGGGGAGGATGTGAGGACCTGGATCCCCACGTCGAGATTACTGGTTCATCTACAGCTCCTGGAGGCTAATGTGGCGTGTTGGTGGGATTGGTGCCCCGTTTGGACATTAGTGTTGGGCTCAGTGTGTTTAATGGATCACGTGGGTGATCATTGGACTCCGTCGGATCGTTAGAAGTGGTTTCGCGCGAAGTGGATATTAAATATGGACTCAGTGCGAAGTTTGGACCAAGGATTACCTTTCCGGATGCCTTCGGCAAATTTTGGAGTTGGAATTTGGCGAAATGGACATCAAATTCGGATTCAGCGCGCGAAAACGGTTAAAACGGACTACCCACTTGTTATTTTTGAGCACCGGACACTGTTCACGCCGGAACAGTGTTTCCGGCGGCGGCGGCGGCGGCGGAACGGCCGCAGGCAGCGCGGCGGACGGAGGCGCGGGCCGCCCGGTCCACGCGGCAGGCGTGCGCCGGGGGCTGGACGCGTGGCGGCTCGGGAGTGGGCCGGTCCGCGGGGCGCGGTCTACGGGGGAGTGCGGGGCGCACGGTGGACCGGGGGTGACACGTGGCATCATCCTAGAGGTGGGTTCACGGCGGTTGGTCTACGCAGTATTCGGGATGGCTCATGGTTTACGGTGCACCGGGCTTGGACACGTGGCAGGTTTGTATTGGTTCGGTCCACACGATTTCGTGCACCGGGTTCACTAGGCAGAGGCTTGACACGTGGCATTCTCCTATTGGTGGGTCTACTGTGCGCGGCAGGGTGGCAGGCGGCGGCGTCAGGCGGGCACGTGGGCGCGGCAGGCGGGCGTTGACCGGGGTGCGTGCCACGTGTCGTCGTCCGCGGGTGGCCACGTGGCGCGACGCGTGCGGCGGGTTCGGCTGTCGCCTGTTTGGCGGGCGACGTGGAGGCCCAGGACGATTTCGGGCGGCTACAGTGTTCGGGCGCGGGGATTTCGGGCAGCTACAGTGCGCGCCCGAAAACTCCCAGCGCCCGGAAATCGGGACTTATCCGGTATTTCCCCAATTGTTTCTGCAGCCTATAAAAGGCGATCCGAGCCTTCTTCTTCTCCTTTTTTCGCCATTTCCGAGCCTCTTCTCGCCGGGGTGCCTTCAGCAAAGTTGATCCCCTAGTTTGGCTGCATCTTTCTGCAAAGTTTTGGGATTTTTGGTGGCACGCTTATCGAGGTTTCTATTTTTACGGCGCAGCGCGACGCTCGTTCGTTTGTGGTCTTCTTCGTCGCGTTTTGGTGCGAGGACTCCCCCAGCTTACCCCGAGCACCTTTTTCAGTGATTCTTGCGCCGTTGGCTTCACGACAGGTAGGGCTATGTTTCCCATGTTTACTGGTTTTTCCCATTCCGAGCTTTTCATGGGTTTTTCGGATCATCTTGTAACCTCTTTTCTGGGGCGGAGTTCTGGGACAGCGGAGCGGTGTTTTGGTGATATCTTCGTGCACAGGCATCGGATTGGGGCGATTCAAGAGGCGATTTGCATCTACACATCACGAGGAATATGCCCAAATTTTCTTGGAATTTTCTGAATATTTCTCGAAGGTGAAGAATCTCTGTGAACAGTAGTTGTTGCTACAGTTTTTGAGAGTAGTTTAATTCGGGGTGGTTCCCTTGTCGGAATTGTTTCTCAGTGTAGAAAGCTCGGAATTGGACGTGCAGGTACTCGTTTCGAAGGTATCGACGCGAGGATTATCGTGGTATTTTTATTGGATTTTTCTGGGCACTTGCAGCAGGTGAAATAAGCACGGCTTTGGGACTGATTTTCAGATTATGTATACTTGGTTAATTTTGGAATAAAAGTGTAATGTTGAGCCTTATTGTTGTGCCCAGGGGTGCTTTCAGTTGTTTGGAGCCAAGGCGTGCGCGACTTGTACCGAGGGTGTTATGTTGGCAGATTTTGGACCGTGGGCGTCTACCCACTTCACCGACTTCAGGTTTGCCTTGGTTTAAGCGCTTCAGGTGGGTAAGCTTATTATCAGTAATTGTTTAAGGCAATGAATATGCTGTGGCAAATGTAAGTGCACTTGTGGGGATGTCACCCCTCTATGACTGATGCATGCATGTTTAGGGTACATGGTTTATGTTGGTAAGTAGGTAAGCTTGATAATGATATTTGTATAAATGATTGCAAGAATAGTATTTATGAGGTATACTGAGGACTTGCATGACTTGGACATGTATGTGATGACTAGTGTAAGCTTACCTAGGATAATGTTACCCTATGAAATTATGTAACATGCCATGTTAGCACATAGCCTCTCATGTGGTTGGATTATGCTTTGGGACAGGATTTCTTAGCTATGTGCGGATTTGTACTCTGAGGAGTTATTATGATCATTCTATTGATGAACCCTGAATTGTGGACAGGTCTAGTTTTGGGATTCCGACATGTTGTTTATTCCTAAAGGAACTATTATTATGCTTTACCCCCTTTTATTTCCTTGAGGACAATTGCATGCTTGTATGGTCATGTAGTTAGGCCATCTTTTACTGCTGCACTATTTATGGGAACTTGACTTAGGAGAAACCATGCTTTTCCTTTCTCCGCCTTTGCTAGTCAAGTGGTCAGTGCTGCTCGGGTTCGAGCAGGGGTCTGGATAGGGTAGTCAGGACTTCGTGTCTGGGACAGGTTGGTTTAGTTGTGGGGCTTTGCGGCAACCGCGGATATTGGGCGGTTGACCGGATGTTTCTCTATGCACCTGATTGGGTATCAGTTTTACTTAGTGGATGGAGTTTCCCACTTATCGTTCAGTTGCATCCGATTGAGGTCGGGTCTTTCCTTGATGGTTGAGTTTTCCCACTTTGATCAGATTGATGATCAAGTCCTGCTGTTTAGAGATACTAGTGATATTGATGACAGAGATGCTTTACTCGTGTGGGTAGCTCCCCTCGAGTGCCGCTCCGGAGTAGGCTTCAGACCATGTTGGGTTCCGGTCAGACCGTGTTGGGTTCCGGTGAGACCGTGTCGGGTGCCGGTCAGACCGTGTTGGGTTTCGGTCATTTGGACAGAGCAGGCAGTACCGGGTTTTATACCGGTTCATTCGATTGAGTTTATTTCGGCCAAATACCTTTTTGTTACACTCGTGCCTGGGGGCCGAGTGTAGACTGGTAGATGAGTTTAGATCAGTGCTAGTATTGTTGAGAGCCGTCTGGTTGACGGTGGTCCCGTGTTGTTGCGAGTACTTTGACCGCTGTGTGAGAGGTTGAGCATCTTGATTCTATCCGTTCTGAGAGAGAGCGTGGGTTTTGACCATAGCCTGCTTGATCCTCTGCTCGATAGCGAGCTAGTCCGTTTGGACGCCCTACGTAATTCCTGCCCGTTAGCGGGAGGTGGTTGTAGGTGGGCGCAGGTTTGACTGGACCAGATGTGGCAGTCAGCTCAATTGGGTCGATGGTGCACTTCATGTGCTAGTGGTTGCATACCACTGTTCGGTTCTCCCTCTTTTAGCCTTTAGTTAGGGGCAGGGTAGCTGCGAGAGTCTCCAGCTTACTCATTTCAGTCTTATGACTTGGGTTAGTTATTGTCTCTTGAGGACTTGGTGGGCAGACCGTCGGGTCTGGCGGTGGTACCCACTGAGAACTCCCTTTTTGGTGTAGTTCTCACACCCTTTTGGGGGTTTTCCCCCTCTTTTTCTCTCCTCTCCTTTGTTTTGCAGAGTCTTAGCGAGTGTTGCCGACTCTGTGGTTGTTGATCGTGGCGAGGGAGTCGCGAGCTAGATCCCTACCCGGCGTTGGAGAGTAGCGGTACCCTTCCGAGGAGATCATCAGTAGATTAGCTGTTTCTTTTTCCTCTTTTGAGAGACTATTGTAGTGAGGATATTTTGTATTGAGAGACTGTACACTGTTGTATATATATTGGAGTTACCTCCCGGTTGGGTTTATAGCTTGTACTCGAGGATATTGTATTATTATTATTTTGGGGAGGCAGACAGTGTTGTTTATTTCCAGTTGTACAGTGATTGATTTTAGTTACAGCAGATTTTCATTTATAGCTCTGATATCTGTTCAGTTATAGTATTTTTCTTGCAGGTAGGACGCTTCGCCTATGCAGGTCGGCATAGGTGGCGGATCTGTTTGGCGGGCCCGGGTCGCAGTTTCGACCCCGGGGCGTGACAACACTAGTACTATAAACATTTCCAAAAACCCTGTGTTGCACTCTAGAACAAAACACATTGAACTTAGATATCATTTTCTTAGAGAGCTAGTTGAATCAAATACTCTTCAACTGTCATATATTTCAACTGAAGATCAATTAGCTGATATTTTAACAAAACCTTTGGATCAAAAACGTTTTATTCATTTGCGTAAAGCAATTGGAATGCTTTCCTTGAAATAAACTTCTTTTTGAAACTTTTGCTTAGGTTAGGTTTTGTTTTTGTGTTTTTGTTCATTATCTATGCTTAGACATAGAATATTAATTGAGCATTAGTTTGATTGACTTTAACTGCATCCTTTTATATATTTAGAAATCTATTATGCTTTAGATGTCATAATATTTCATTTGATGCAATGATCATTTATGTCAATTAACTCATCTTTGTTTTGATCAAAGCCAATTTCTCTCTCGATGATCTCTTGGTATAGTTTTTATCTTATTTGACTGTTTAGTCGAGTATGAAATCGAGATCAATTTTTGGCTAAATACTTTATATCTTAAATAATTGATAGCCAATTGAGGGGGAGTCAAAGAAAAAGTATTATGCTCAAAAGATGTGGAAAGAGTTACATCCCAATGAGGAGTGTGAAAACTACCACCACATGGAGGAAAGAGCTACCACCTCGGTCGTCCGAGTACTGTGTGCAGCTACCACATGTATACCAAGCAAGGTTTTTCAAGTTTGATTAAATAAAATGCATGTTGAAATACTTGACTCTATCAAAATTTCAAGGTTGGTATAAGGTGGGATTTTTAATGAAAGATGCTCAAAGAGCCACTCTCTTCAATAAATTGACTAGATACATTATCTAATTTATCTGGGATGTTAGACATCTATTGATCTTTGTATTTCATTTTCTTTACCAAATTGATGATTTGATAAAGGCATTACTCATAAGATCAAGATAGATGTAATTGAGGTTGTTCAACTTTAAGGGATTTAATTTTTATAAATTTTCGTTTCATTTGTTGGATGTTATTGATAGATTTGGTATAATCTAGTTCTTGTTGTATGAAACGATGATTTTCATTTAAAGTTGATACACAAAAGTGCTTACATACTTTTTCTGGATTTTATTGAATTTTTCTAAATTATTCTGAAGAAAAAGTTGGAGCCGATCCGGATCGGACATGAATGATCCGGATCCCGAACGCAGGTGTTTCCTGCGGGTAGCCGATCCGGATCGAAATCTCGATCCGATCCGGATCACGGCTAGGGTTTTATTAGAACAAGAGGGTTTTTGATTTCTTTTATTCCAATCTTTTGTTCTTAAGACTCCAGAGTTTCTCTCTCTAGAATTCATCCTTCTTGGAGCCTTTCAAACTCGAGTTCTTCGATTCCAAGTAAGTTTTATTGATCAAAATCTCGGTTTTTCACTGTTTTTCCTTGTTTGCTCAAAACGTGAGTAGAAATCATGGAACTTTTTCATTTGTGAATGGTTTTTGGTCAAATCTCTTTTGAAATAAGAACTCTGGGTAGATTAGTTTTGATTATATGCTAGGTATTCTCTTGATTAACGAATTTTTGGGCTTCGATTTCAAAAATTTTGGTTTTAGGGCATATAATGGGAATTTTCCAAAATCATGCAATTGATCTATTTTTAAAATTCCTTTTGCAAAACTAATTTGATTCCTAGTCTCTCTACACGATAATGTTTGTTTGGGTTCAATTTTTTAAATTTTTGAAAATTAACAATTTTTCGTGTTCTTGAGTTGCTCTTCACAGGATTTCAATCCTCTTAAGGCACACACAGCTATGGAATTCTCATGGATCTTTTTGCTGTTAGTCACAATGGTTCATACTCGAGCAACCAATAAACTGAAAAGAGCCAAGAAACTTCAACGAAAATGTGAATTTGATCTGATTAGTGACTCGGAAACTGAAGCAAATAATGATGAAGTAGACTGGGACGTGTTATTGGATGACGATGAAACAATGCCCGTTAAACCTGAACAAAAGGCTTCCAATGAATCAAAAGGAAAGGCACCCATTAACACAGGAAAAGCACCTATGTCTCCACCAACTATCTCTGTGAAAAGAAAACGTCTGGCTCGACGCTTTGGACTACCACGAGACGTTAACATCAACAAGCCGATAGTTCCTGACTCCCCGCCTCGCGTGGAAGGAGTGTTCGTCAGCATAGATCGCCTTCGAGCTTTTGAACATCGTGAATGTATCGGTGAACGACATGTCAACATTGAAGCTCTCTGAAATCACTCACCAGAGTTTGGAACTTTAATTGAGCAAGCTAATCTCATTCAAGTCTGCCGATTCCCTGAATTACTTGGGTATTGCTTGTATCGTGTGAGAACCTTCTACACGAATGCAAGACATCTTCAAGAAGATGAACGTGGCTCAATGCATTTCTATACAAATATCCAAGGGATGAAACTTAAAATCACTCCGCAATTAATCGGCGAAGTCCTTGGAATGGAATCCAACACATCGGGGATCAACTATTAGACGGGAAGAAGTTTGACGAATGCCTTGTGGCAAACCGTGATAGGAAAGATTTGTTTGGAAGGAACTGAGTCAGCTGATTGGAAAAGTGTAAAATCCAAACATCTTCGACTGGAGTACCGATTTCTTAATTTCATCACATGTTACAACATTCTTCCTAACATGCAGACCAAGTTAGTGAGATGGGATAGAATGCTGTTCTTATATCTCATAGGTCATCCCTCTGAGGCTGTAGGATTGAACATGAACATCCCCTACATAATTTGGAATAGAATGTCAAGATATGTTGTGCATCCTCATCCTTCTGAGCGACTTCCTTTTCCATTAATCATCATGAGGATCTTACAAAAGTTTGACATTGATATAAGCTCAACATCATATCAACACTGTTGGGGGATGATAGATGAGTCAACGATTGTGAAGTCACTTCACAAATTACCACATGTTACTCCGACACCCTCCACTGGAAAGAAACCTTGTGTCGGCACCTCTGCCTCACCGTCTCAACAAGCACCCGGCGCGGATGATCAAGCATCGGTAACTTCGATTTTCAAGCAACAACAACGCCTATCTTTTCAACAAGAGCAGATCAACAAAGAGCAGAGGCGAATCTCCGAGGAACTCGAGATAATCACAGCATCCCAATTCACATTAACCAAGACGGTCTCGTCGATAAAGAAGTTAATGCAGAAAACGTTCTCCAAAATGGGATACACCGCCTCGGATGACTCAGATTCAAGTGTTTGAATCGTTTGTCTACTAATTCTCTTGTGCAGGAACTTTATTTTCTTTAACCTCTTTCTTTGTGCAGGTTTTAAGTTTTCAGTTTTTTGTTTTTAGTTTTAGTTTTTAGTTCTCAAACATGAACTGTTAACCATTCTCTCCATTTTAGTAATCTTTGGCTAATTTTTGTGACAAAAAGGGGGAGAGAGTTTAGAGTGAACTTTGTGAGAACTTTGAACAAACCTTGAACTTTGACTTTGGTGAAAGGTAAGTATCACAACTTATGGTTTTTATCTTGTGATTTGTTGCATGTCCCTACTAACTATTCGACTAACTATTTGGACATGTATTATTACTAACAAGTTGTTTGATTACTAACAAAGCAAAGTTATGACATTTGGAATCTTATTGCTTAGAAGATATGTCAATGTTTGATTGTGATCTTATTACATATCTGAATTACTCAATGTCATGGTGAGCATAAACTCTATCTCTGTTAGGTTTTGAATGATATAAAATTCTTGAGGTATCTAACGATTTCTTTTGTCAAGAATGATTTCTTTTTGCAGAGAGTACAGATGTCTAAGTCTAGAGTCTGTTTTAGGAGTTTAACTCATGTATTTTATTTTGGATCTCCATTGTAAATTTTTGTTGTATGGTGATAGCAACAAAAATATTTTTTTTTGAATTTTCTTTAGTGGATCTGTGTTTTGTCACGAAACCGCCAAAGGGGGAGATTGTTAAGGATTTTGTTTTGGCGCATTTCGTGAAAGTGTTAAGTCTTGAAGATTGAAGAGGAATGAAGTTTGGATCATATACCTCAATCTCAAGAAAGAAGAATTCAAAAGGATCAGGTAAGTTTAACTAAATATTTTTGGTGATCCGAATACTTCTTGTAGTGTAGAAACACTTGGAAGAATTTCTTATTGCATAAAAATCAAGAACTGAACATGAGACTTGTTCAGGATCCGGATCAGATTGTTCGATCCGGATCCCGAAGGTGGTTCGTTCATACACCAGTTCAATCCGGATCGTAGCTTCCCTTGATCCGGATCCCGAACAGTGGGTTTACTATTTTCCTTGAACGATCCGGATCAGGCTTCGCAATCCGGATCCCGAACGTTGATGTTTGGTGAACTGTATGAACGATCTGGATCAAGCACTTCGATCCGGATCCCGAACCTTCGTTTTTCTGGAATTGCCTGACTCGTTACGACGATCCGGATCACAGCTAATCCGATCCGGATCGCCGTCGTAAAAATTTCCAGAAACGACAGTTTTTGATCCTTATCTTCTTCCTAGGGTTTCTAACCTATAAATACACCCTATGATTCTTTTTCTAGGGTTAATCCAGAGAAGCCGCATAAGCCGTCATAATCAAATATCTTTTATACGGCCTAAGATCCACATATAGAGAAGAAAGAAAATCATTAGATATTACCCTATGTTTCTTCATCTATATTGATTGGTTTGATTCTAGGTTTTCATACTCACATCTTGAGTTGAATCAAACTAATGAATACTTAGATGGTATTTCCTATCTATCTTTGATCTAAGTATTCGGCGGATCATCACCACCCAAACAAACAACGATTTACCCCAAAATCGGCGCGTGGACTCGCGTGGCCTTGTGGATTCAAGGTGCAACCGCTCTCGTGGATTCGGAGCGAGGTACGTTCGTGGATTCGAAGCGTGCTACTGGGTGAAGACCGTGGATTCGGTCAGACGTCGTGGACTCGACGTTGGACACCGTGGATTCGGCGTTGGACGCAGATCGTGGATTCGAGACGCGTTGCGGAGCGAGCGGAGAAGATCAACTAGGAGCGTATGGAAAAGGTTGAGTCCTCTGTGAGTACGGTATATCACCTTGTACGTGTTTAATTCTAGTGGATTTCACCGTGTTATCGGTCCCGTGGTTTTTTACTCCGGTTTGGAGTTTTCCACGTAAAAATCTTGCGTGTTCATTTATATTTCCACATTGGGTTTTTATTGCGCAATGATTTTTTGAGTGTTTATTGTTTACACCTATTCACCCCCCTCTAGGTGTTTTTTCTCCTATTTAGATCCATTATTACATATAACCCAACAAGAAGGAGAAATGGAAACAAACATGGTTTCTCCTAAGTCAAATCCCAATATGATAGTGTAGCAATAAATAGTGGCCTATCTAGATGTCCATACAAGCATGCAAAAGTCCTCAGACAAGATGAAAGAAAGTGAATCAAATAACAGTTCCACATGTGTATCGAATAATCAATCCGCATAGATATAACCATCATGCTAAAAACATCAGCTAACTACATATGTATATAATCCTTGATCCGTCATAAATCACCAAAGTGGTACCCGCACATAGATATGTCATCATGCCCCAATAATTAATCCATTTAACCAACTTTCATCAAATATACGTGCTAACATGGCATGTTAATTATCACTAACAAAATACTTCAATAATCATGTTCCAACAACACTATTATCCCGATAATATTCCCAACATGCTATGTCCACAGAATTAATCTCAAATGATAGGCTCACATTGATATCATTTAATCATGCATGCTAATCAATCAATATGTCCAATAGAGGGCTTCTCTAATAAACTTAGTGAGCAAGTCAAAAGTAGAGGTATGCAACAACCACCCACCTCGATCGCTAATTCCAAGTCCAAATAGTGAAGTCCACGCCCGGTCCAAACAATTCTCCACAACGCTGCACAGCAATCCCCAAAAGAACAATCACAATTAATATATCAAGTTTCAATAAAATCTGTCCCAAAATACAACAGTCCAATTTTCTGCCTTTTTCACCTGTGAGATCTACCCGAAAAATTCCAATAAAAATATCACAGCGATCCTCGCGTCGATACCTTCGAAACGGGTACCTGCACGTCCAAAACGGAGCCCCGTAGGTCAAGATACAAATTCGGCAAGGTGGCCTACTCAAACAATTTCTGTACCAAAAACTGTAGCACTGAACACAGGGAAACAGGGATTTTCACCTCCAATAAAATGTCGGAAAAATCCAAGAAAATTACGGGCACGTTCCTTGTGATATGTAGATGAAAAACTTGTACAAGCACGTTTCCGTCTGACGCTCGTGTGTGAAGATAAAATTCCGGCAAGGAGCTGCTGTCCAAAAACTCCACCAACAAAATAGTGGCTTAGAAATGTCTCAAAAACCATGCCATAAACTCTGAATCCAGCACGATAATCACATGAAAGTCGAAGAGGTACCTCTCATGAATCCAACGCCGCAGAAACCGTCCAAAAATACCGTCGGAGTAGCTCTGTGGACCTCCCAGACCGAAATACGGCGAAAACGGGCCTCCAACAGTAAAGCGTCGCTCTGCGCTACGATGCCGAAATCGTCGACACTGCGGCCTCCAAAAATCCGGGCCTCTGCCAGAAGATGCACAACACGAAGATCTCCAACTTTGCTGAAGGGTCCAAGGGCAGGGGAGCTCGGGAAAAGGGGGAAAAAGCCCAAGTAAAGTGCCTATTTATAGGCCCAGCCCGAAAAATCAGAAATTGGACTTTTAGGCCCAATTTCCGGGCGCCCGCTGGTTTCGGGCGGCTACAGTGTTGGGCCCGGCCCAACACTGTGCGCGCCCGAATCCACGAGAACGCGCCACGTGGCCTCGCGGCCCTCCCCCGCGCCCGGCGCACGTGCGCCCGCGAACCGCGCAACGCCGCGTGTCCCGACACGCGGACGTGCGCGGCTGCGCCCGGCCAACCGCGGGGCACCACGTGGCGCCCCCACGTCGCCCACCTGCCCCGCACCTGCCGGCGTACGGTCACCTGCCCCTGCCGCTGCGTGGACCGCGCGCACCAAGGCCAGCCAACCACAAGGCGACATGTGGCCATCCCTCGGTCTACCGTGCACCCCGCCAAGTCTGTGGACCGCGCCTGTTGCGCCGGCCAATCGGACGCTGCCACGTGGCCCGCGCCTGGTGCATGCCTCCCGCGGTGGACCGACCGGCTACTCCTCAGCCCGCCGCCGCGCTCCGCCGCCCGCCGCCGCCGCCGGCGCCTCTCCGACCGCCGGAACAGTAACCCCACACCTCGAAATGCGTGTTTTCGCATCCGGACTCCGAAAAATACAAGTAAATAGTCCATCTTTACCATTTTCGCGCGCTGAATCCAAATCCGCCATCCGATTTTCCAAATTCCACTCCTAAAATTTGCCGAAGGCATCCGGAAAGATGTTTCTTGATCCAAATTTCGCGCTGAGTCCATTTTTAATATCCACTTCGCGCGAAACTACTCCTAACATCCAACGGGGTCCACCGATCACTCACGTGACGCATATCAAGCCCGAAGTCTAACACTTTTGTCCAAATTGTGCACAAACACCACCGACACCCCACGTAGGCCTCCAGAAGCCACCCAACGCACTGCAACGACTCTGCGGAGATCCAGGTCATCACATCCTCCCCCACTAAAAGAAAGTTTCGTCCTCGAAACTAAAGTCATTCCTCAACCCGGAACCTCAACCAAGTAGGGGGGGTAAATATCCAACCATCCACCACTCAAGCTCCCAAGGCTGTCTAATAACTCCTCCAGAGACGCGAAGCAATCATCGGGTCTCTATCTGATACAAAATAGAGGCGGGCACTCCAGGAATCCGCACCACCTCATCCAAGTACAGCTGGGCGAACCGCTCGAGCTACATAGTAGTCTGCATCGGTACAAGCATCCGCTCCTCCCAGGGCCCCCGATAATCCAACCACATGTCCATCGGCACAAAAGCTCGATCCGAGTACCTCTGTACTCCCGAGGTATCCAATAAAAGTCCCCCAACAAATCACGTGGACTCTGATCTCTAATCCCAAAAACCGTCGGGGTGTAGAAGCAATTTCCCTAACTCTCCGGCATCAACACACCGCCATATGCAGTCGAGAAGACCAGATTGCAAATCAATCTCCAGAAGGACCCAGTACCCTTGCAGCTGGTAAATCAAATCTTCCATGCTCAACAAAAGGGTACTTGTTCCAGATGGTCACTTCATCTAATTCCCGGGGATCCACACAAGGCCGAAGTGAACCAACCTTCCACAACTCGAATAGCACCGGCGCCCCCAAAGGTGACACACTTGGTATGACAAAATTTCCAATCCATCGAATCCCGGAGTTGTGTCCTCAACTCCCAAACTAGTGACATGCTAGACAACTCTGATAGGAGAACAGCCGAGAACTCGCAACCAAAGGGGGTACTCCCGTATCAAAGGGATACGAACCCAAAAGCCCAGAGCAACTCAAACCTACCACCACACCGACCACTGTAATCTCTGTGCTCTGACAGTCTCAAAAATCCACTATCCTGGAAAAAGAAATCGGGAATGCCTCATCCGACTGACCTGTCCTCCAAAGGTTCCCCTACACAATCCCACGAATCGGAATGACTCATCCGCCAAAACTGGCTCACTTGATCAAAGCAATCCCACAGCTTACCCGCTGTCAACTATCCACCCTGCCTCGGCGCCCCAGCACTAAACGTCGGGACGGAGGGGGCTACTCTCTACTCCGACAATTGTGTCACTGCTCCGCTGATCTGCCTCCAACACACCTACCCTTCGGGTCCGGAGCTCTCAGACTCCAATCTGGGTATCCGGCCCGAAACAACCAGCTCAGACCCAACTGCCGCACCAAGGTGCACCCAGGTCAGGGTCCAACGTCGGGGAGACACCGCTCACCATGACAAAACCGCAAATCAGCACACCCCAAACACTCGACCCAATCTAGCGAAAGTCAAAGCCATCCCTCTATTTTTGTAACTTTATGTTGTCTGCAGCCAACATAACTGTCCCACAAAAATAGGATATGTCGATCTCTCTTCACTCACAGGAAGAGTCAAACAAATAAATCACCGACTTTCGCAAAATGTCGCGTCTCTCACGCACTAACATCCTAAGGTCCACCGAAAAGCCTAGGGTTTCCTAAGTCCCAACTGACCTATCCCTAAGCTTTGATACCACCTAATCTGTCACGCCCCGGGTGTAAACCAGAACCCGGGCCCGTCTACAGATCCGCCGTGCACACAGTATTTCCCGCGTACACGAAGGGCCAGAACCTGCTCAGATAAAAGAGATATAATAAAAGAACAATAAAAACAGAGCTGAACTAAAAACTAATACATCTCAGACTGAAGCTGGAAATAAAATACAATACATCTGTATAAATGATACATCTGTCTCTCCCAGCTCACCAAAATAAAAACAACCTGCTAGCAAAAGCCAGTCCCAATGGTAAAAGCACAACCGTCTGAGGAAACCTGGGTACACCGACAGTCCAGCTAACACGCTCATCCTTCCTCGAGATCTATCTACTCAGCCGTCCTCTCTCCTCGACCCGCCACTGAAAGCCCAGTAGCACCCGCAGAAGACACTGCAAAACAAGGGAGAAGAAAAAGAGGAAAGAAGAATGGGGGTGAGAACTACTAGTAAACCAGTAGCCTCCCCTAGTGGGTAAAACCTCAAACTCTGACACACCCACTAGGTCTACCAGAGGCAAAAAGGAATGAATTGTGGTCAGCAATAATGACTGCTGAAGAAAGGATACTACCACTACTATGCCTCTAAAATGCAGTCCTAGACTGGAATAACCGTATGCAACCGTAACCAACTGTCCCAGATGAACCCAATCTGTACCGCCCTCATCATCGGGCAAGTAAGCCGCGCCGATGTGATAGCAAAACTCCTGCTGCCGTCCTCATCATCGGGCAAATAAGCCGCGCCGATGTGATAGCAAAACTGTCAACAACTGTCTGGCCCCGGCCTCCGGAGGGGAACTCGAGGGGAGCGACCCACACGAGGAAAGCATCACCGGGCAATAACCGCGCCGGTGTGATAAGTATCAAAAGCAGGACTGGATCACAACTATAAAGCCCCAGTGGAACACACCCCTCCACTAAAAGAATACTGATCCCCAATCTGATGCACAAATAAACATCCGGTCAATCGCCCAAAATCCGCGATCGCCGCAATACCTCACAATCCACAACCAGGTCTCACAACCGACCTCCGGTCAACCGCCCAATATCCGCGGTCGCCAGAATAACCCATAATCACAACATGTCCCACATCCGACATCCGGTCAACCGCCTACTGTCCGCGGTAGCCGCTATACCCCACAACCCATAATCGGGTGAAATAATCTGTATCCGGTCAACCGCCTACTATCTGCGGTAGTCGCAATACCCCACAACCCACAATCAAATACCACCTGTCACCGACCCTAAGGTCCCCGCTACACTATCCCAAACCCCTGCTCGAACCCGAGCAACCAGACTCAAAGGTCTAAATAAGAAGGAGAAAAGGAAACAAACATGGTTTCTCCTAAGTCAAATCCCAATATGATAGTGTAGCAATAAATAGTGTCCTATCTAGATGTCCATACAAGCATGCAAATGTCCTCAGACAAGATGAAAGAAAGTGAATCAAATAACAGTTCCACATGTGTATCGAATAATCAATCCGCATAGATATAACCATCATGCTAAAAACATCAGCTAACTACACATGTATATAATCCCTGATCTGTCATAAATCACCAAAGTGGTACCCGCACATAGATATGTCATCATGCCCCAATAATTAATCCATTTAACCAACTTTCATCAAATATACGTGCTAACATGGCATGTTAATTATCACTAACAAAATACTTCAATAATCATGTTCCAACAACACTATTATCCCGATAATATTCCCAACATGCTATGTCCACAGAATTAATCTCAAATGATAGGCTCACATTGATATCATTTAATCATGCATGCTAATCAATCAATATGTCCAATAGAGGGCTTCTCTAATAAACTTAGTGAGCAAGTCAAAAGTAGAGGTATGCAACAACCACCCACCTCGATCGCTAATTCCAAGTCCAAATAGTGAAGTCCACGCCCGGTCCAAACAATTCTCCACAACGCTGCACAACAATCCCCAAAAGAACAATCACAATTAATATATCAAGTTTCAATAAAATCTGTCCCAAAATACAACAGTCCAATTTTCTGCCTTTTTCACCTGTGAGATCTGCCCAAAAAATTCCAATAAAAATATCACAGCGATCCTCGCGTTGATACCTTCGAAACGGGTACCTGCACGTCCAAAACGGAGCACCGTAGGTCAAGATACAAATTCGGCAAGGTGGCCCACTACAACAATTTCTGTACCAAAAACTGTAGCACTGGACACAGGGAAACAGGGATTTTCACCTCCAATAAAATCTCGGAAAAATCCAAGAAAAAAACGAGCGCGTTCCTTGTGATCTGTAGATGAAAAACTTGTAAAAGCACGTTTCCGTCTGACGCTCGTGCGTGAAGATAAAATTCCGGCAAGGAGCTGCTGTCCAAAAACTCCTCTAGCAAAATAGTGGCTTACAAATGTCTCGAAAACCATGCCATAAACTCTGAATCCAGCAAGATGGTCAACACAAAAGTCGAAGAGGTACCTCTCATGAATCCAACGCCAAAGAAATCGTCCAAAAATACTGTCGGAGTAGCTCTGTGCACCTCCCAGACCGAAATGCGGCGAAAACGGGCCTCCAACAGTAAAGCGTCGCTCTGCTCTACGATGCCGAAATCGTCGACGCCGCGGCCTCCAGAAATCCGGGCCTCTGCCAGAAGAGGCGCAACACGAAGATCTCCAACTTTGCTGAAGTGTCCAAGGGTAGGGGAGCTCGGGAAAAGGGGTAAAAAGCCCAAGCAAAGTGCCTATTTATAGGCCCAGCCCGAAAAATCAGAAATTGGACTTTTAGGCCCAATTTCCGGGCGCCCGCTGGTTTCGGGCGGCTACAGTGTTGGGCCCGGCCCAACACTGTGTCACGCCCCGGGGGTTCGAATCGCGCGGAAGAGGAGCCACCGATGCCCCTGACTCAGCCATATATTTTTTTTTTTAATACGTTACTCCCCGGCGCGTGCACAGACCCGCTGCATATACAAATTCACTCTGCAAATAAGCAGAGGCCCCTTTGTATATGCACGGCGTCTCAACTACAAAGTGTCTCACAAGGCGTAGTACAAACAATCTCTAACCACATCAGTTGGGGTCTCGTACACATACAACCAAACAATTCACATGACATTCTAGCATTCACTTAGAGCATGGAGGCCGGTGTTTTGAAAGGATAAATAATCACAAGGTTTTGAAAGCGGCATCCACACGATGCCCTCGTTTGTGAAAACAGTTCGCAAACACATAAATCCCACAAGGTTTATAAAGCTCGGTGCCCACACGACACCCACGTTTTAAAAATAGTTTTCGCAAACGGTTTTCTTTGTTTTTTCATCGTTCAAAACGGCCAAGTAAGAGAGAACGTAGTATTCATTCAATTATTCAAATAAAAGGAAAGAAAAAGGGCAACATCCACTTCGACCCCACGGGGGTGTCGCAATCCACATCTAGCTACCATGAATAATAAAAGGAAAGGGAAAGAAGAGTCACTGTATCTGAAGTCATCCAAAAATCAGATCAGCACCCTAACGTCCTCACCGGCGCCCTAGCACTCGCCCCTGGACGAACCTGTCACGGAGTGGGAAGTCAGTGACTAGAAATAGCATGATAAGCGTAGTATACAAAGATAAGGCAAACCACAAACACCGGAGCAACTATCCTTCCCATGCACTTTCCACCTTAAGCACACCCTGTATCAATACGACATCGGGCACCTTCCCCGATGCCCACCGCCGAGCACCTGCCTCACAAAGCAACATCGGGCACCTTCCCCGATGCCACCGCCGAGCACCTGCCTCGGCCGCCGAGCACCTGCCTCGACGTCACCGCTCACACCCCCCACCCATGGGGGCCCCCATTCCTAACGCCACCTTCGCGTGGGGTACACGGGTCAACGTACCACTTTTCCGGAAAAGCACACCCTTGCGGTGGCCAAACCGCGGGTGTGCGTGTAGCAATTTTGAGCCTCAGATTGATATTGAGTATCATAGCATAACATAACATAACAAAACAGGGTTAGTGCATAAACAGAAGGAGACTGACAATTCCACCTTGCCCCGACATGCTATTTCTAACAGTTAAACCCCATTCCCGAAACCCCCGGGAACGTACCCACCTTGTGTGCGTCGTCCTGCGTTCGTCCAGTCCGCGTCTGTGCTCCAGTCGCCAACAGTGTCCCGCACTCCTGAAGGAACATAAGCAAATCGAGACTTAGAAGTCCGAAACTTACAACGACTCCCTACAGCGTGCGGCGGAGTTCTTCGCACGGCACCAGCCCGTGCGACGAACACTCTGCCAGGACGCAGCCCCGCGCGGCACCAGCCCGCGCGGCCGTCCCTCCTGCGGGCGGCCCCGCGCGGCCGAGCGCCGCGCGGGCGCGCTGCCCGCGGTGTGGGCGACCCCGCGCGGCACCAGCCCGCGCGGGCGCCCCTCC
This sequence comes from Tillandsia leiboldiana, assembly GCA_029204045.2. Classification (NCBI taxonomy): domain Eukaryota; kingdom Viridiplantae; phylum Streptophyta; class Magnoliopsida; order Poales; family Bromeliaceae; genus Tillandsia; species Tillandsia leiboldiana. The sequence continues at coordinate 50,033 of JAQNDB010000250.1, forward strand.
TGCGGGCGGCCCCGCGCGGCCGAGCGCCGTGCGGGCGCGCGGCCCGCGGTGCGGGGCGGCCCTGCGCGGCACCAGCCCGCGCGGGCGCCCATCCTGCGGGCGGCCCCGCGCGGCCGAGCGCCGCGCGGGCGCGCGGCCCGCGGTGCGGGGCGGCCCCGCGCGGCACCAGCCCGCGCGGGCGCCCCCTCCTGCGGGCGGCCCCGCGCGGCCGAGCGCCGCGCGGGCGCGCGGCCCGCGGTGCGGGGCGGCCCCGCGCGGCACCAGCCCGCGCGGGCGCCCCCCCCGCTGCGGGCGGCCCCGCGCGGCTGAACGCCGCGCGGGCGCGCGGCCCGCGGTGCGGGGCGGCCCCGCGCCGGCACCAGCCCGCGCGGGCGCCCCCTGCTGCGGGCGGCCCCGCGCGGCTGAACGCCGCGCGGGCGCGCGGCCCGCGGTGCGGGGCGGCCCCGCGCGGCACCAGCCCGCGCGGGCGCCCCCTGCTGCGGGCGGCCCCGCGCGGCTGAACGCCGCGCGGGCGCGCGGCCCGAGATGCGAGGCGGCCCCGCGCGGCACCAGCCCGCGCGGGCGCCCCCTCCTGCGGGCGGCCCCGCGCGGCCGAGCGCCGCGCGGGCGCGCGGCCCGCGGTGCGGGGCGGCCCCGCGCGGCACCAGCCCGCGCGGGCGCCCCTCCTGCGGGCGGCCCCGCGCGGCCGAGCGCCGCGCGGGCGCGCGGCCCGCGGTGCGCGACGGCGCCGGGCCTCCTCCCTCCTCGTGACCAACAAAAGAAAGAAAGAAAGAGGGAGATTCCCCCGAACGAAACGCGTCCGACTCACCTCGACGTGCGAAAGAGGAGGAAGAGAGGGATCGTCCGCTTGCCCCCACCGGTCCACCCTTGCGGTGTGCTTGGTTTCTCTTTGCCGGCGGCTACGAGGGAGGAAGAAAAAGAAAAGAGACGGCCACCAAAAGAGAATAAGAGGAACCCTAATCCTCTTTCCCTCACGGCTACATATATATATACTAAAAGAATTAGGGTTTACCTTAAAAGGTGTGCGGCTGCCAACACGGATCCCGAGGTGTCTAAGGGGGACCCCAACTTCGAGAATTAATTCTGGTCAGACCGGGAGTCGGAAAAATAAACCGATCGCGCCCACGCGCTCCGTTCCGCGAGCTCTACCGCCTAAAATTATTTGCGGGCCCCGACGGTCTGTCCGGAAAAATGCCAAAAAATGAGGCCCCCGGTCAGGCATTACAAGAAGAGGGTGACCAGAAGGGTTAAGGAAAAGCCGGGTCTTACACCACTTACCGCTAAAAACAAGTTTCGTCCCCGAAACTTAATCTTCCCCAGCGGCGAACAGGTCCGGGTAGCACTCCCTCATCTTTGACTCGGGTTCCCAAGTTGCCTCACGCTCTTCTTGATTGCTCCAAAGCACTTTTACGTAGGGAATCGTCCGACTACGCAGCTTTTTGTCCTCCCGGGCTAGGATCCGCACTGGTACTTCCGCAAAACTTAGATCCTCCTTGAGTTCAATCGCGGAGGCGTCCAGCACTCGCGATGGGTCGGGGAGGTATTTCCGAAGCATGGATACGTGGAACACATCATGAACGCGGTCAAGGTTCGGCGGTAGGGCGAGGCGGTAGGCTACCGGGCCGATGCGCTCCAGAATCTCAAACGGCCCTATGTACCGCGGGCTCAGCTTGCCCCTCAACCCAAACCGCTTCACCCCCTTTGACGGCGACACCCGCAGTAACACGTGCTCTCCCACCTGGAATTCCAAGTCGCGACGTCTCTGGTCCGCGTAACTCTTTTGCCGGCTCTGGGCGGTCGCCAAACGTTGCCTGATGAGGCGCACCCTTTCCTCTGTCTCGGCCACTAGGTCCGGCCCCAAAAACTTTCTCTCCCCCAGATCGTCCCAGCAGATCGGGGATCTACAGCGTCTGCCGTACAATGCTTCGTACGGCGCCATCTTAATGCTTGCTTGGTAGCTGTTGTTATAAGCGAACTCTGCAAGGGGTAGGTAGCGCGACCATCCGTCTCCCAAGTCCAGCACGCACGCCCGAAGCATGTCCTCGAGTATCTGGATCACCCGCTCGGATTGCCCGTCCGTCTGGGGTGAAAGGCTGAGCTGAAGTGTAACTTGGTCCCCAAGGCTCGTTGTAGACTCTTCCAAAAGTTCGAAACGAACCTTGTGTCCCTGTCCGAGGTGATCGTCGTTGGCACCCCGTGCAGCCTTACAATCTCGCTGAGGTAGACCTGTGCCAGCCGGTCGCGTGTCCAGGTCGTGTGGATGGGTAGGAAGTGAGCTGACTTCGTTAGCCGATCCACGACAACCCAGATGGCGTCGTGTCCCTGCTGCGAACGGGGGAATCCGGTGACGAAGTCCATTGTGACTTGCTCCCACTTCCACTCGGGCACGGGTAGAGGTTGCAATTTCCCCGCCGGCCGTTGATGCTCGGCTTTCACCTGTTGGCAAATCAAACAGTGAGCCACGAACAGCGTCACATCTCCCTTCAATCTTGGCCACCAGAAGGTCTGTCGGATATCTCGGTACATCTTGGTGCCTCCAGGGTGCGCCACGTAGGGGGCGCAATGTGCTTCAGTCAGGATTTCTTTCTTTAGATCCGGCAGATCGGGCACGCAGATCCGCCCTCGGAACCGAAGGGTGCCGTCCGTTCCCACTGCGAAGTCTCCTTCTTGCTCCGGTGAAATCCTATCCCGTTCCAGCTGTAGCTGCGGATCCGCACCTTGGCCTTCCCGAATCCTCTCCAATAGGGTCGGCGCGACTGTTAGGGTCAACAGTCGCTCAACCGTCCCTGCTGGTACCACTTCCAACCTCAATCGTGAAAATTCCGCGATCAAGTCGTTCTGCTGCGTGATCGCGCCCGCCGAAGTTCCTTCTGCTTGCCCCTTTCGGCTTAGAGCGTCGGCTACCACATTTGCTTTCCCCGGGTGGTACTGGATGGTTAAGTCGTAGTCCTTCAGTAGCTCCAACCACCTCCTCTGCCGTAGGTTAAGCTCCTTCTGGGTGAAAAGGTACTTGAGGCTTTGGTGGTCCGAGAACACGTTGCAATGCACAGCGTAGAGGTAGTGCCTCCACAGTTTCAGAACGAAGACCACTGCGGCAAGCTCCAAGTCATGGATCGGGTAGTTCTGTTCGTAATCCTTGAGTTGTCTTGAAGCATAGGCAATGACTCTTCCTTGCTGCATTAGTACTCCTCCCAGTCCTATTCGCGATGCATCGCAGTAGACTTCGTAGTCTTCTCCAGGGGTTGGTAAGGCAAGCACAGGCGCTCTTGTTAACCGTTTCTTAAGTTCTTCAAAGCTCTCTTGGCATTGGACCGTCCATATGAACTTTACTCCTTTCCGGGTTAGGCGGTTCAGAGGGGTCGCAATCTTCGAGAAACCCTCCACGAAACGTCTGTAGTATCCCGCAAGGCCCAAGAAGCTGCGCACCTCTGTCACTGTGGTCGGCTGGGGCCAGTCGGTCACCGACTCCACCTTCTTGGGATCCACTGCGACTCCTGCTGCTGAAATGATATGCCCTAGAAACCCCACTTCGCGAAGCCAGAATTCGCATTTATTAAGTTTTGCGAACAACTCCTGCTCCCTAAGGGTCTGTAGAACAATTCGTAGGTGCTCCTCGTGTTTCCCATCGGTGGTGGAGTAAATTAGGATGTCGTCGATGAAGACCACAACGAACTGATCCAGGAAGGGTCTGAAACTCGGTTCATCATGTCCATGAACACCGCTGGGGCATTAGTAAGCCCGAACGGCATTACTGTGAACTCGTAATGGCCATACCGAGTCCGGAATGCCGTCTTCGGAATATCCTCGTCTCGAACTCTGAGCTGGTGGTATCCCGACTGCAGGTCGATTTTTGAGAAGACAGTTGCACCCCGCAGCTGGTCAAAGAGGTCATCAATCCTAGGTAAGGGGTACTTGTTTTTCACTGTGACTTTGTTGATTTCCCGGTAGTCGATGCATAACCGCAAGCTCCCGTCTTTCTTTCGTACAAAGAGTACAGGCGCGCCCCAAGGGGACACACTCGGTCGGATAAACCCCTTGTCCAGGAGGTCCTCTAGCTGCGCCTTAAGTTCCTTCAGCTCCGCGAAGGCCATCCTGTAGGGGGCCTTCGTGATTGGTCGAGTGCCGGGTGGAAGCTCAATGGGAAAGACAACTTCTCGCTCGGGGGGTAATCCAGGTAGTTCGGCCGGAAAAACATCTGGGAAGTCCCTCACTACAGGGATGTCGGGGAGTGCCGTGGAGGATCCGGCGGCCAGGGCCACCGACACCATGTAGGCCATACACCCGCCCTCTACCAGCTTTCTGGCTCGGGATGCAGGAATCATGGAAGAAAAGGAAACGCTCTTGCAGGCCAAGTACACGTTCTCCGGAAAATCGGGGTACATCAGTCCGTACCTCGCGCTTCTCACAGTCTATGACCGCAAGGTACCACGTGAGCCAATCCATTCCGAGCACTACATCATACTCTTTCAATGGAATGACTACCAGATCCCAGGGGCACGGAAGCCTTCCCATCCATATAGGGCAGGAAGGCACCATGTTGCGTGCCTCCAAGGATCCTCCGCGGTGTGAACGGTCATCAAACTGGGTAAGGGTCTCAACTCAAAATCATGGGTCAGTGCGAAGTCTCGAGACAAAACGAAGAGGGTCGCTCCGGTGTCAAAAAAGGGTTCTAGCGCGGTAAACAGAAGCAAGAGTGATACCTGCGACGACGTGCTCAGACGGGTGTGTCTCCTGCTGACCCATCGAATAGACCCGGCCTCCGAAGGCGGTGGCTTCTCCCCCACAGATCGGGGTGCTGGCGGTCTGGGGGCTGACGTTCATTGGCGCTTTCCCCCGCCCTGCCTGATGTGGTTTAGATCGTCCTCCAGTGTTTCTTACGCTATTGGTAAATAACGCCCCGAATGCTGCTGTTTAAAGGTAGTCCACGACGGAAGGGTAGCGCCCGGACGCAGTTTTGTCGGGGCGTACGGTCTTCCACCAAATGCGGGCGTCCCTCGAGCAAGTGGCGGCAGGGGGAACCCGCTCGTGGTCTTCCATCATTAGGTCCTCGAATAATTTCTCCATCGTATCCACCCATTTCTCCACAACCCCAGGGGTCTGTCGTGTCCCCTCGAACGTTGGCGGGGTATTTCTTGAAGTCGGCCAGGTTGGCGCGCACACGGTCTCGCTCGTTTGGTAGGTTCGCCCCCTCCTTCGCGACGTTGGCGGTCGCGGGGGGAGTGGGTAACACTACCGTCACACTCGGAGCAATTCCGACGATTGGTGTCGCCGCCGGCCCTGCCGTTGCCGTCGAAGGGGCCACCTCTGGGGCCGAGGCCCGGGTGGGGGCAGCCCTCCTTCGGTCTCATCAACGGTGCAGCTGGGCCCGGGACGGCCCGGGGCAACCTCTGGCCGTCGCAGCGGCTGCTGTTGCTGCGTCAGTTGGTGGCGCACGCGGTCGTTCAGGGCTAACAACTGTCTCCGCCATCTCTTGTAGCTGCTGCCTTAGGAGTGATTCTCCGCAGTCATCGCTTCCGCTGCGTCCGCCCCCGTGTACAGGATGGGCTCTAGTCTGGCCATGATCTGAACAATTTGCACGAACCCAGTTACATCCTAGTTCAAATAAGACGGCACGCACTGTGCTGGCCAACTAGAGGAGAAAAGAAAAAGAACCACTAATCCCTCCCCCTTTTTCCACAAAGAGCACTCGCGTTTTATTTATCCGTCGTTACACTTTATTACTCAGTCGCAAGAGTATTGCGCCCGTGGATGTTAGCCCCCTGTTGTGGTTAAAGTTTACCTCTCTGATACCATCTTAATCTGTCACGCCCCGGGGTTCGAATCGCGCGGAAGAGGACCACCGATGCCCCTGACTCAGCCATATTATTTTTTTTTAATACGTTACTCCCCGGCGCGTGCACAGACCCGCCGAATATACAAATTCACTCTGCAAAAATAAGCAGAGGCCCCCTTGTATATGCACGGCGTCTCAACTACAAAGTGTCTCACAAGGCGTAGTACATACAATCTCTAACCACATCAGTTGGGGTCTCGTACACATACAACCAAACAATTCACGTGACATTCTAGCATTCACTTAGAGCATGAGGCCGTGTTTTGAAAGGATAAATAATCACAAGGTTTTGAAAGCGGCATCCACACGATGCCCTCGTTTGTGAAAACAGTTCGCTAACACATAAATCCCACAAGGTTTATAAAGCTCGGTGCCCACACGACACCCACGTTTTAAAATAGTTTTCGCAAACGGTTTTTCTTTGTTTTTCATCGTTCAAAACGGCCAAGTAAGAGAGAACGTAGTATTCATTCAATTATTCAAAAAAAAGGAAAGAAAAGGGCAACATCCACTTCGACCCCACGGGGTGTCGCAATCCACATCTAGCTACCATGAATAAAAAAGAAAGGGAAAGAAGAGTCACTGTATCTGAAGTCATCCAAAATCAGATCAGCACCCTAACGTCCTCACCGGCGCCCTAGCACTCGCCCCTGGACGAACCCTGTCACGGAGTGGGAAGTCAGTGACTAGAAATAGCATGATAAGCGTAGTATACAAAGATAAGGCAAACCACAAACACCGGAGCAACTATCCTTCCCATGCACTTTCCACCTTAAGCACACCCTGTATCAATACGACATCGGGCACCTTCCCCGATGCCCACCCGACCGAGCACCTGCCCTCACAAAGCAACATCGGGCACCTTCCCCGATGCCACCGCCGAGCACCTGCCTCGGCCGCCGAGCACCTGCCTCGACGTCACCGCTCACTACCCCCCACCCATGGGTGCCCCCATTCCTAACGCCACCTTCGCGTGGGGTACACGGGTCAACGTACCACTTTTCCGGAAAAGCACACCCTTGCGGTGGCCAAACCGCGGGTGTGCGTGTAGCAATTTTGAGCCTCAGATTGATATTGAGTATCATAGCATAACATAACATAACAAAACAGGGTTAGTGCATAACAGAAGGAGACTGACAATTCCACCTTGCCCCGACATGCTATTTCTAACAGTTAAACCCCATTCCGAACCCCCCGGGAACGTACCCACCTTGTGTGCGTCGTCCTGCGTTCGTCCAGTCCGCGTCTGTGCTCCAGTCGCCAACAGTGTCCCGCACTCCTGAAGGAACATAAGCAATCGAGACTTGAGAAGTCCGAAACTTACAACGACTCCCTACAGCGTGCGGCGGAGTTCTTCGCACGGCACCAGCCCGTGCGCGAACACTCTGCCAGGACGCAGCCCCGCGCGGCACCAGCCCGCGCGGCCGTCCCTCCTGCGGGCGGCCCCGCGCGGCCGAGCGCCGCGCGGGCGCGTGCCCGCGGTGCGGGGCGACCCCGCGCGGCACCAGCCCGCGCGGGCGCCCCTCTGCGGGCGGCCCCGCGCGGCCGAGCGCCGCGGGGCGCGCTGCCCGCGGTGCGGGCGGGGGCCGCGCGGCACCAGCCCGCGGGGCGCCCATCCTGCGGGCGGCCCCGCGCGGCCGAGCGCGCGCGGGGCGCGGGCCGCGGTGCGGGGCGGCCCCGCCGGCACCAGCCCGCGCGGGCGCCCCCTCCTGCGGGCGGCCCGCGCGGCGAGCGCCGCGCGGGCGCGCGGCCCGCGGTGCGGGGCGGCCCGCGCGGCACCAGCCCGCGCGGGCGCCCCCCCGCTGCGGGGCCCCGCGCGGGCCTGAACGCCGCGCGGGCGCGCGGCCCGCGGTGCGGGGCGGCCCCGCGCCCGGCACCCAGCACGCGCGGGCGCCCCCTGCTGCGGGCGGCCCCGCGCGGCTGAACGCCGCCGCGGCGCGCGCGGCCCGCGGTGCGGGGCGGCCAGCGCGCGGCACCAGCCCGCGCGGGCGCCCCCTCCTGCGGGCGGCCCCGCGCGCTGAGCGCCGCGCGGGCGCGCGGCCCGGCTGCGGGGCGGCCCCGCGCGCACCAACCAGCCCGCGGGGCGCCCCCTCCTGCGGCGGCCCCGGCGGCCGAGCGCCGCGCGGCGCGCGGCCCCGGTGCGGGGCGGGCCCGCGCGGCCAGCCCGCGCTGCGCCCCTCCTGCGGGCGGCCCCGCGCGCGGCCGAGCGCCGCGCGGGCGCGCGGCCCGCGTGCGCGACGGCGCCGGCCTCCTCCTCCTCGTGACCCACAAAGAAAGAAAGAAAGAGGGAGATTCCCCCGAACGAAAACGCGTCCGACTCACCTTGATGGTGCGAAAGAGGAGGAAGAGAGGGATCGTCCGCTTGCCTCCACCGGTCCACCCTTGCGTTGTGCTTGGTTCTCTTTGCCGGCGGCTACGAGGGAGGAAGGCAGTAAAAGAAAAGAGGCGGCCACCAAAAGAAAAATAAGGGAACCCTAATCCTCTTTCCCTCACGGCTACATATATATATACTAAGAGAATTAGGGTTTACCTTAAAAGGTGTGCGGCTGCCAACACGGATCCCGAGGCGTCTAAGGGGGACCCCACTTCGAGAATTAATTCTGGTCAGACGGGAGTCGGAAAAATAAAACCGATCGCGCCCACGCGCTCCGTTCCGCGAGCTCTACCGCCTAAAATTATTTGCGGGCCCCGACGGTCTGTCCGGAAAAATGCCAAAAATGAGGCCCCGGTCATGCATTCAAGAAGACAGTGTGCCCGAAGGGTTAAGGAAAGCCGGTCTTACACCTGTGCGCGCCCGGACTTCCACGAGAACTCGCCACGTGCCATCGCGGCCCTCCCCTGCGCCCGGCGCACGTCGCCCGCGACCGCGCAACCCGCGTGTCCCGACACGCGTACTGCGCTGCTTCGCCCGGCCACCGACGGTGCGCCACGTGCGCCCCCACGTCGCCCACCCTGCCCCGCACCTGCCCCCGTACGCTCAACCTACACCCCTGCCGCTGTTGCGTGTACCCCGCGCACACCAGGCCAGCCAACCACAAGTGCGACACGTGGCCTCCCTCGGTCTGAACCGTGCAACCCCGCCAAGTCTGTGACCGCGCCTGTTTGCGGCCGGCCAATCGAAGCTGCCCACGTGGCCCCGCGCCTGTGCACACGCCTCCCGCGGTGTACGAACCGACCCTCTACTCCTCAGCCTCCGCCGCGCTCGCCTCCCGCCGCCCCGCCGCCGTGCGCCTCTCCGCCGGCCGGAACCTAACCCCACACCACGAATTCGTTTTTCGCATCCGGACTCCGAAAAATACAGTAAATAGTCCATCTTTACCGTTTTCCGCGCGCCTTTAAATCCAAATCCCCTCCCGATTTTTCCAATTCGCACTCCTAAAATTTGGCCGAGGCATCCGGAAAGATGTTTCTTGATCCAATTTCGCAGCTGATTCCATTTTAATATCCGCTTCGGGAAACTACTCCTAACACATCCAACGTGGTCCACCGATCACCACTGACCCTATTCAAGCCCGAATCCAACACTTGTTGTCCAAATTGTTAACCAAACCCCCGACAACCCACGAGGCATCCAGAAGCCACCCAACGCACTTCACAACTTTCGGAGATCCAGGTCATCACAAGTGTTGTCA
>JAQNDB010000250.1:59597-106249 GCA_029204045.2 Tillandsia leiboldiana
AAATAAACATCCGGTCAATCGCCCAAATCCGCGATCGCCGCAATACCTCACAATCCACAACCAGGTCTCACACCGACCTCGGTCAACCGCCCAATATCCGCGGTCGCCAGATAACCCATAATCACAACATGTCCCACATCCGACATCCGGTCAACCGCCTACTGTCGCGGTAGACGCTATACCCCACACCCATAATTCGGGTGAAATAATCTGTATCCGGTCAACCGCCCTACATCTGGCGGTAGTCGCAATACCCCACAACCACAATCAATACCACCTGTCACCGACCCTAAGGTCCCGCTAACACATCCCAAACCCCTGCTCGAACCCGAGCAACCAGACTCAAAGGTCTAAATAAGAAGAGAAAAGGAAACAAACATGGTTTCTCCTAAGTCAAATCCCAATATGATAGTTGTAGCAATAAATAGTGTCCTATCTAGAGTCCATACAAGCATGCAAATGTCCTCAGACAAGATGAAAAGAAAGTGAATCAAATAACAGTTCCACATGTGTATCGAATAATCAATCCGCATAGATATAACCATCATGCTAAAAACATCAGCTAACTACAAATGTATATAATCCCTGATCTGTCATAATCACCAAAGTGGTACCCGCACATAGATATGTCATCATGCCCCAATAATTAATCCATTTAACCAACTTTCATCAAATATAGTGCTAACATGGCATGTTAATTATCACTAACAAAATACTTCAAATAATCATGTTCCAACAACACTATTATCCCGATAATATTCCCAACATGCTATGTCCACAGAATTAATCTAAAATGATAGGCTCACATTTGATTCATTTAATCATGCATGCTAATCAATCAATATGTCCAATAGAGGGCTTCTCTAATAAAACTTAGTGAGCAAGTCAAAAGTAGAGGTATGCCAACAACCACCCACTCGATCGCTAATTCCAAGTCCAAATAGTGAAGTCCACGCCCGGTCCAAACAATTCTCCACAACGCTGCACAAACAATCCCAAAAGAACAATCACAATTAATATATCAAGTTTCAATAAATCTGTCCCAAAATACAACAGTCCAATTTTCTGCTTTTTCACCTGTGAGATCTGCCCAAAAAATTCCAATAAAAATATCACAGCGATCCTCGCGTTGATACCTTCGAAACGGGTACCTGCACGTCCAAAACGGAGCACGTAGTTAGGTCAAGATACAAATTCGGCAAGGTGGCCCACTACAACAATTTCTGTGACAAAAACTGTAGCACTGGACACAGGGAAACAGGGATTTTCACCTCCAATAAAATCTCGGAAAAATCCAGGAAAAAACGAGCGCGTTCCTTGTGATCTGTAGATGAAAAACTTGTAAAAGCACGTTTCCGTCTGACGCTCGTGCGTGAAGAAAAATTCCGGCAAGGAGCTGCTGTCCAAAAACTCCTCTAGCAAAATAGTGGCTCTACAATGTCTCGAAAACCATGCCATAACTCTGAATCCAGCAAGATGGTCAAACACAAAAGTCGAAGAGGTACCTCTCATGAATCAACGCCAAAGAAATCGTCCAAAAATACTGTCGGAGTAGCTCTGTGCAACTCCCAGACCGAAATGCGGCGGAAAAACGGGCCTCCAACAGTAAAGCGCGCTCTGCTCTACGATGCCGAAATCGTCGACGCCGCGGCCTCCAGAAATCCGGGCCTCTGCCAGAAGAGGCGCAACACGAAGATCTCCAACTTTGCTGAAGTGTCCAGGGTAGGGAGCTCGGGGAAAAGGGGTAAAAAGCCCAAGCAAAGTGCCTATTTATAGGCCCAGCCCGAAAATCAGAAATGGACTTTTAGGCCCAATTTCCGGGCGCACCGCTGGTTCGGGCGGCTACAGTGTGGGCCCGGCCAACACTGTGTCACGCCCCGGGGGTTCGAATCGCGCGGCAAGAGGAGCACCGATGCCCTGACTCAGCCATATATTTTTTTTTTTAATACGTTACTCCCCGGCGCGTGCAAGACCCGCATATACAAATTCACTCTGCAAATAAGCAGAGGCCCCTTTGTATATGCACGGCGTCTCAACTACAAAGTGTCTCACAAGGCGTAGTACAAACAATCTCTAACCACATCAGTTGGGGTCTCGTACACATACAACCAAACAATTCACATGACATTCTAGCATTCACTTAGAGCATGGAGGCCGGTGTTTTGAAAGGATAAATAATCACAAGGTTTTGAAAGCGGCATCCACACGATGCCCTCGTTTGTGAAAACAGTTCGCAAACACATAAATCCCACAAGGTTTATAAAGCTCGGTGCCCACACGACACCCACGTTTTAAAAATAGTTTTCGCAAACGGTTTTCTTTGTTTTTTCATCGTTCAAAACGGCCAAGTAAGAGAGAACGTAGTATTCATTCAATTATTCAAATAAAAGGAAAGAAAAAGGGCAACATCCACTTCGACCCCACGGGGGTGTCGCAATCCACATCTAGCTACCATGAATAATAAAAGGAAAGGGAAAGAAGAGTCACTGTATCTGAAGTCATCCAAAAATCAGATCAGCACCCTAACGTCCTCACCGGCGCCCTAGCACTCGCCCCTGGACGAAACCTGTCACGGAGTTGGGAAGTCAGTGACTAGAAATAGCATGATAAGCGTAGTATACAAAGATAAGGCAAACCACAAACACCGGAGCAACTATCCTTCCCATGCACTTCCACCTTAAGCACACCCTGTATCAATACGACATCGGGCACCTTCCCCGATGCCCACCGCCGAGCACCTGCCTCACAAAGCAACATCGGGCACCTTCCCCGATGCCACCGCCGATCACCTGCCTCGGCCGCCGAGCACCTGCCTCGACGTCACCGCTCACACCCCCCACCCATGGGGGCCCCCCATTCCTAACGCCACCTTCGCGTGGGGTACACGGGTCAACGTACCACTTTTCCGGAAAGCACACCTTGCGGTGGCCAAACCGCGGGTGTGCGTGTAGCAATTTTGAGCCTCAGATTGATATTGAGTATCATAGCATAACATAACATAACAAAACAGGGTTAGTGCATAAACAGAAGGAGACTGACAATTCCACCTTGCCCCGACATGCTATTTCTAAACAGTTAAACCCCATTCCCGAAACCCCCGGGAACGTACCCACCTTGTGTGCGTCGTCCTGCGTTCGTCCAGTCCGCGTCTGTGCTCCAGTCGCCAACAGTGTCCCGCACTCCTGAAGGAACATAAGCAAATCGAGACTTAGAAGTCCGAAACTTACAACGACTCCCTACAGCGTGCGGCGGAGTTCTTCGCACAGGCACCAGCCCGTGCGACGAACACTCTGCCAGGACGCAGCCCCGCGCGGCACCAGCCCGCGCGGCCGTCCCTCCTGCGGGCGGCCCCGCGCGGCCGAGCGCCGCGCGGGCGCGCTGCCCGCGGTGTGGGCGACCCCGCGCGGCACCAGCCCGCGCGGGCGCCCCTCCTGCGGGCGGCCCCGCGCGGCCGAGCGCCGTGCGGGCGCGCGGCCCGCGTGCGGGGCGGCCCTGCGCGGCACCAGCCCGCGCGGGCGCCCATCCTGCGGGCGGCCCCGCGCGCCGAGCGCCGCGCGGGCGCGCGGCCCGCGGTGCGGGGCGGCCCCGCGCGGCACCAGCCCGCGCGGGCGCCCCCCTTCCTGCGCGGCCCCCGCGCGGCCCGAGCGCCGCGCGGGCGCGCGGCCCGCGGTGCGGGGCGGCCCCGCGCGCACCAGCCCGCGCGGGCGCCCCCCCCGCTGCGGGCGGCCCCGCGCGGCTGAACGCCGCGCGGGCGCGCGGCCCGCGGTGCGGGGCGGCCCCGCGCGGCACCAGCCCGCGCGGGCGCCCCCTGCTGCGGGCGGCCCCGCGCGGCTGAACGCCGCGCGGGCGCGCGGCCCGCGGTGCGGGGCGGCCCCGCGCTGCACCAGCCCGCGCGGGCGCCCCCTGCTGCGGGCGGCCCCGCGCGCTGAACGCCGCGCGGGCGCGCGGCCCGAGATGCGAGGCGGCCCCGCGCGGCACCAGCCCCGCGGGCGCCCCCTCCTGCGGGCGGCCCCGCGCGGCCGAGCGCCGCGCGGGCGCGCGGCCCGCGGTGCGGGCGCCCCGCGCGGCACCAGCCCGCGCGGGCGCCCCTCCTGCGGGCGGCCCCGCGCGGCCGAGCGCCGCGCGGGCGCGCGGCCCGCGGTGCGCGACGGCGCCGGCCTCCTCCCTGCCCTCCTCGTGAACCAACAAAGAAAGAAAGAAAGAGGGAGATTCCCCGACGAAACGCGTCCGACTCACCTCGACGTGCGAAAGAGGAGGAAGAGAGGGATCGTCCGCTTGCCCCCACCGGTCCACCCTTGCGGTGTGCTTGGTTTCTCTTTGCCGGCGGCTACGAGGGAGGAAGAAAAAGAAAAGAGACGGCCACCAAAAGAGAATAAGAGGAACCCTAATCCTCTTTCCCTCACGGCTACATATATATATACTAAAAGAATTAGGGTTTACCTTAAAAGGTGTGCGGCTGCCAACACGGATCCCGAGGTGTCTAAGGGGGACCCCAACTTCGAGAATTAATTCTGGTCAGACCGGGAGTCGGAAAAAATAAACCGATCGCGCCCACGCGCTCCGTTCCGCGAGCTCTACCGCCTAAAATTATTTGCGGGCCCCGACGGTCTGTCCGGAAAAATGCCAAAAAATGAGGCCCCCGGTCAGGCATTACAAGAAGAGGGTGACCAGAAGGGTTAAGGAAAAGCCGGGTCTTACACCACTTACCGCTTAAAAACAAGTTTCGTCCCCGAAACTTAATCTTCCCCAGCGGCGAACAGGTCCGGGTAGCACTCCCTCATCTTTGACTCGGGTTCCCAAGTTGCCTCACGCTCTTCTTGATTGCTCAAAGCACTTTTACGTAGGGAATCGTCCGACTACGCAGCTTTTTGTCCTCCCGGGCTAGGATCCGCACTGGTACTTCCGCAAAACTTAGATCCTCCTTGAGTTCAATCGCGGAGGCGTCCAGCACTCGCGATGGGTCGGGGAGGTATTTCCGAAGCATGGATACGTGGAACACATCATGAACGCGGTCAAGGTTCGGCGGTAGGGCGAGGCGGTAGGCTACCCGGGCCGATGCGCTCCAGAATCTCAAACGGCCCTATGTACCGCGGGCTCAGCTTGCCCCTCAACCCAAACCGCTTCACCCCCTTTGACGGCGACACCCGCAGTAACACGTGCTCTCCCACCTGGAATTCCAAGTCGCGACGTCTCTGGTCCGCGTAACTCTTTTGCCGGCTCTGGGCGGTCGCCCAAACGTTGCCTGATGAGGCGCACCCTTTCCTCTGGTCTCGGCCACTAGGTCCGGCCCCAAAAACTTCTCTCCCCCAGATCGTCCCAGCAGATCGGGGATCTACAGCGTCTGCCGTACAATGCTTCGTACGGCGCCATCTTAATGCTTGCTTGGTAGCTGTTGTTATAAGCGAACTCTGCAAGGGGTAGGTAGCGCGACCATCCGTCTCCCAAGTCCAGCACGCACGCCCGAAGCATGTCCTCGAGTATCTGGATCACCCGCTCGGATTGCCCGTCCGTCTGGGGGTGAAAGGCTGAGCTGAAGTGTAACTTGGTCCCCAAGGCTCGTTGTAGACTCTTCCAAAAGTTCGAAACGAACCTTGTGTCCCTGTCCGAGGTGATCGTCGTTGGCACCCCGTGCAGCCTTACAATCTCGCTGAGGTAGACCTGTGCCAGCCGGTCGCGTGTCCAGGTCGTGTGGATGGTAGGAAGTGAGCTGACTTCGTTAGCCGATCCACGACAACCCAGATGGCGTCGTGTCCCTGCTGCGAACGGGGGAATCCGGTGACGAAGTCCATTGTGACTTGCTCCCACTTCCACTCGGGCACGGGTAGAGGTTGCAATTTCCCCGCCGGCCGTTGATGCTCGGCTTTCACCTGTTGGCAAATCAAACAGTGAGCCACGAACAGCGTCACATCTCCCTTCAATCTTGGCCACCAGAAGGTCTGTCGGATATCTCGGTACATCTTGGTGCCTCCAGGGTGCGCCACGTAGGGGGCGCAATGTGCTTCAGTCAGGATTTCTTTCTTTAGATCCGGCAGATCGGGCACGCAGATCCGCCCTCGGAACCGAAGGGTGCCGTCCGTTCCCACTGCGAAGTCTCCTTCTTGCTCCGGTGAAATCCTATCCCGTTCCAGCTGTAGCTGCGGATCCGCACCTTGGCCTTCCCGAATCCTCTCCAATAGGGTCGGCGCGACTGTTAGGGTCAACAGTCGCTCAACCGTCCCTGCTGGTACCACTTCCAACCTCAATCGTGAAAATTCCGCGATCAAGTCGTTCTGCTGCGTGATCGCGCCCGCCGAAGTTCCTTCTGCTTGCCCCTTTCGGCTTAGAGCGTCGGCTACCACATTTGCTTTCCCCGGGTGGTACTGGATGGTTAAGTCGTAGTCCTTCAGTAGCTCCAACCACCTCCTCTGCCGTAGGTTAAGCTCCTTCTGGGTGAAAAGGTACTTGAGGCTTTGGTGGTCCGAGAACACGTTGCAATGCACAGCGTAGAGGTAGTGCCTCCACAGTTTCAGAACGAAGACCACTGCGGCAAGCTCCAAGTCATGGATCGGGTAGTTCTGTTCGTAATCCTTGAGTTGTCTTGAAGCATAGGCAATGACTCTTCCTTGCTGCATTAGTACTCCTCCCAGTCCTATTCGCGATGCATCGCAGTAGACTTCGTAGTCTTCTCCAGGGGTTGGTAAGGCAAGCACAGGCGCTCTTGTTAACCGTTTCTTAAGTTCTTCAAAGCTCTCTTGGCATTGGACCGTCCATATGAACTTTACTCCTTTCCGGGTTAGGCGGTTCAGAGGGGTCGCAATCTTCGAGAAACCCTCCACGAAACGTCTGTAGTATCCCGCAAGGCCCAAGAAGCTGCGCACCTCTGTCACTGTGGTCGGCTGGGGCCAGTCGGTCACCGACTCCACCTTCTTGGGATCCACTGCGACTCCTGCTGCTGAAATGATATGCCCTAGAAACCCCACTTCGCGAAGCCAGAATTCGCATTTATTAAGTTTTGCGAACAACTCCTGCTCCCTAAGGGTCTGTAGAACAATTCGTAGGTGCTCCTCGTGTTTCCCATCGGTGGTGGAGTAAATTAGGATGTCGTCGATGAAGACCACAACGAACTGATCCAGGAAGGGTCTGAAAACTCGGTTCATCATGTCCATGAACACCGCTGGGGCATTAGTAAGCCCGAACGGCATTACTGTGAACTCGTAATGGCCATACCGAGTCCGGAATGCCGTCTTCGGAATATCCTCGTCTCGAACTCTGAGCTGGTGGTATCCCGACTGCAGGTCGATTTTTGAGAAGACAGTTGCACCCCGCAGCTGGTCAAAGAGGTCATCAATCCTAGGTAAGGGGGTACTTGTTTTTCACTGTGACTTTGTTGATTTCCCGGTAGTCGATGCATAACCGCAAGCTCCCGTCTTTCTTTCGTACAAAGAGTACAGGCGCGCCCCAAGGGGACACACTCGGTCGGATAAACCCCTTGTCCAGGAGGTCCTCTAGCTGCGCCTTAAGTTCCTTCAGCTCCGCGAAGGCCATCCTGTAGGGGGCCTTCGTGATTGGTCGAGTGCCGGGTGGAAGCTCAATGGGAAAGACAACTTCTCGCTCGGGGGGTAATCCAGGTAGTTCGGCCGGAAAAACATCTGGGAAGTCCCTCACTACAGGGATGTCGGGGAGTGCCGTGGAGGATCCGGCGGCCAGGGCCACCGACACCATGTAGGCCATACACCCGCCCTCTACCAGCTTTCTGGCTCGGGATGCAGGAATCATGGAAGAAAAGGAAACGCTCTTGCAGGCCAAGTACACGTTCTCCGGAAAATCGGGGTACATCAGTCGTACCTCGCGCTTCTCACAGTCTATGACCGCAAGGTACCACGTGAGCCAATCCATTCCGAGCACTACATCATACTCTTTCAATGGAATGACTACCAGATCCCAGGGGCACGGAAGCCTTCCCATCCATATAGGGCAGGAAGGCACCATGTTGCGTGCCTCCAAGGATCCTCCCGCGGTGTGAACGGTCATCAAACTGGGTAAGGGTCTCAACTCAAAATCATGGGTCAGTGCGAAGTCTCGAGACATAAACGAGAGGGTCGCTCCGGTGTCAAAAAGGGTTCTAGCGCGGTAAACAGAAGCAAGAGTGATACCTGCGACGACGTGCTCAGACGGGTGTGTCTCCTGCTGACCCATCGAATAGACGCGGCCTCCCGAAGGCGGTGGCTTCTCCCCCACAGATCGGGGTGCTGGCGGTCTGGGGGCTGACGTCATTGGCGCTTTCCCCCGCCCTGCCTGATGTGGTTTAGATCGTCCTCCAGTTGTTTCTTCACGCTATTGGTAAAGAACGCCCCGAATAGCTGCTGTTTAAAGGTAGTCCACGACGGAAGGGTAGCGCCCGACGCAGTGTCGGGGCGTACGGTCTTCCACCAAATGCGGGCGTTCCCCTCGAGCAAGTGGGCGGCCAGGGGGACCCGCTCGTGGTCTTCCATCATTAGGTCCTCGAATAATTTCTCCATCGTATCCACCCATTTCTCCACAACCCAGGGGTCTGTCGTGTCCCCCTCGAACGTTGGCGGGTCGTATTTCTTGAAGTCGGCCAGGTTGGCGCGCACACGGTCTCGCTCGTTTGGTAGGTTCGCCCCCTCCTTCGCGACGTTGGCGGTCGCGGCGGGAGTGGGTAACACTACCGTCACACTCGGAGCAATTCCGACGATTGGTGTCGCCGCCGGCCCTGCCGTTGCCGTCGAAGGGGCCACCTCTGGGGCCGAGGCCCGGGTGGGGGCAGCCCCTCCTTCGGTCTCCATCACCGGTGCAGCTGGGCCCGGGAGACGGCCCGGGGCAACCTCTGCCGTCGCAGCGGCCTGCTGTTGCTGCGTCAGTTGGCGCACGCGGTCGTTCAGGGCTGCCAACTGTTCCGCCATCTCTTGTAGCTGCTGCCTTAGGAGCTGATTCTCCGCAGTCATCGCTTCCGCTGCGTCCGCCCCCGTGTCCTCGGCTGTGGATCTAGTCCTGGCCATGATCTGAACATTTGCACGAACCAGTTACTCCTAGTTCAAATAAGACGGCACGCCACTAGTGCTGGCACTAGAGGGAGAAAAGAAAAAGAACACTAATTCCCTCCCCCCTTTTTCCCCCAACGAGCACTCGCGTTTTATTTATCCCGTGTTCACTTTATTACTCAGTAGCCAGAGTATTGCGCCCGTGGATGTTAGGCCCCGACTGTTGTGGTTAAAGTTTACCTCTCTGATACCATCTTAATCTGTCACGCCCCGGGGGTTCGAATCGCGCGGAAGAGGAGCCACCGATGCCCCTGACTCAGCCATATATATTTTTTTTTAATACGTTACTCCCCGGCGCGTGCACAGACCCGCCGCATATACAAATTCACTCTGCAAATAAGCAGAGGCCCCTTTGTATATGCACGGCGTCTCAACTACAAAGTGTCTCACAAGGCGTAGTACAAACAATCTCTAACCACATCAGTTGGGGTCTCGTACACATACAACCAAACAATTCACATGACATTCTAGCATTCACTTAGAGCATGGAGGCCGGTGTTTTGAAAGGATAAATAATCACAAGGTTTTGAAAGCGGCATCCACACGATGCCCTCGTTTGTGAAAACAGTTCGCAAACACATAAATCCCACAAGGTTTATAAAGCTCGGTGCCCACACGACACCCACGTTTTAAAAATAGTTTTCGCAAACGGTTTTCTTTGTTTTTTCATCGTTCAAAACGGCCAAGTAAGAGAGAACGTAGTATTCATTCAATTATTCAAATAAAAGGAAAGAAAAAGGGCAACATCCACTTCGACCCCACGGGGGTGTCGCAATCCACATCTAGCTACCATGAATAATAAAAGGAAAGGGAAAGAAGAGTCACTGTATCTGAAGTCATCCAAAAATCAGATCAGCACCCTAACGTCCTCACCGGCGCCCTAGCACTCGCCCCTGGACGAACCTGTCACGGAGTGGGAAGTCAGTGACTAGAAATAGCATGATAAGCGTAGTATACAAAGATAAGGCAAACCACAAACACCGGAGCAACTATCCTTCCCATGCACTTTCCACCTTAAGCACACCCTGTATCAATACGACATCGGGCACCTTCCCGATGCCCACCGCCGAGCACCTGCCTCACAAAGCAACATCGGGCACCTTCCCCGATGCCACCGCCGAGCACCTGCCTCGGCCGCCGAGCACCTGCCTCGACGTCACCGCTCACACCCCCCACCCATGGGGGCCCCCATTCCTAACGCCACCTTCGCGTGGGGTACACGGGTCAACGTACCACTTTTCCGGAAAAGCACACCCTTGCGGTGGCCAAACCGCGGGTGTGCGTGTAGCAATTTTGAGCCTCAGATTGATATTGAGTATCATAGCATAACATAACATAACAAAACAGGGTTAGTGCATAAACAGAAGGAGACTGACAATTCCACCTTGCCCCGACATGCTATTTCTAACAGTTAAACCCCATTCCCGAAACCCCCGGGAACGTACCCACCTTGTGTGCGTCGTCCTGCGTTCGTCCAGTCCGCGTCTGTGCTCCAGTCGCCAACAGTGTCCCGCACTCCTGAAGGAACATAAGCAAATCGAGACTTAGAAGTCCGAAACTTACAACGACTCCCTACAGCGTGCGGCGGAGTTCTTCGCACGGCACCAGCCCGTGCGACGAACACTCTGCCAGGACGCAGCCCCGCGCGGCACCAGCCCGCGCGGCCGTCCCTCCTGCGGGCGGCCCCGCGCGGCCGAGCGCCGCGCGGGCGCGCTGCCCGCGGTGTGGGCGACCCCGCGCGGCACCAGCCCGCGCGGGCGCCCCTCCTGCGGGCGGCCCCGCGCGGCCGAGCGCCGTGCGGGCGCGCGGCCCGCGGTGCGGGCGGCCCCGCGCGGCACCAGCCCGCGCGGGCGCCCATCCTGCGGGCGGCCCCGCGCGGCCGAGCGCCGCGCGGGCGCGCGGCCCGCGGTGCGGGGCGGCCCCGCGCGGCACCAGCCCGCGCGGGCGCCCCCTCCTGCGGGCGGCCCCGCGCGGCCGAGCGCCGCGCGGGCGCGCGGCCCGCGGTGCGGGGCGGCCCCGCGCGGCACCAGCCCGCGCGGGCGCCCCCCCCCCGCTGCGGGCGGCCCCGCGCGGCTGAACGCCGCGCGGGCGCGCGGCCCGCGGTGCGGGGCGGCCCCGCGCGGCACCAGCCCGCGCGGGCGCCCCCTGCTGCGGGCGGCCCCGCGCGGCTGAACGCCGCGCGGGCGCGCGGCCCGCGGTGCGGAGCGGCCCCGCGCGGCACCAGCCCGCGCGGGCGCCCCCTGCTGCGGGCGGCCCCGCGCGGCTGAACGCCGCGCGGGCGCGCGGCCCGAGATGCGAGGCGGCCCCGCGCGGCACCAGCCCGCGCGGGCGCCCCCTCCTGCGGGCGGCCCCGCGCGGCCGAGCGCCGCGCGGGCGCGCGGCCCGCGGTGCGGGGCGGCCCCGCGCGGCACCAGCCCGCGCGGGCGCCCCTCCTGCGGGCGGCCCCGCGCGGCCGAGCGCCGCGCGGGCGCGCGGCCCGCGGTGCGCGACGGCGCCGGGCCTCCTCCCTCCTCGTGACCAACAAAAGAAAGAAAGAAAGAGGGAGATTCCCCCGAACGAAACGCGTCCGACTCACCTCGACGTGCGAAAGAGGAGGAAGAGAGGGATCGTCCGCTTGCCCCCACCGGTCCACCCTTGCGGTGTGCTTGGTTTCTCTTTGCCGGCGGCTACGAGGGAGGAAGAAAAAGAAAAGAGACGGCCACCAAAAGAGAATAAGAGGAACCCTAATCCTCTTTCCCTCACGGCTACATATATATATACTAAAAGAATTAGGGTTTACCTTAAAAGGTGTGCGGCTGCCAACACGGATCCCGAGGTGTCTAAGGGGGACCCCAACTTCGAGAATTAATTCTGGTCAGACCGGGAGTCGGAAAAATAAACCGATCGCGCCCACGCGCTCCGTTCCGCGAGCTCTACCGCCTAAAATTATTTGCGGGCCCCGACGGTCTGTCCGGAAAAATGCCAAAAAATGAGGCCCCCGGTCAGGCATTACAAGAAGAGGGTGACCAGAAGGGTTAAGGAAAAGCCGGGTCTTACACACTGTGCGCGCCCGAATCCACGAGAACGCGCCACGTGGCCTCGCGGCCCTCCCCTGCGCCCGGCGCACGTGCGCCCGCGAACCGCGCAACGCCGCGTGTCCCGACACGCGGACGTGCGCGGCTTCGCCCGGCCAACCGCGGTGCGCCACGTGGCGCCCCCACGTCGCCCACCTGCCCCGCACCTGCCCACGTACGGTCACCTACCCCTGCCGCTGCGTGGACCGCGCACACCAAGGCCAGCCAACCACAAGGCGACACGTGGCCATCCCTCGGTCTACCGTGCACCCCGCCAAGTCTGTGGACCGCGCCTGTTGCGCCGGCCAATCGGACGCTGCCACGTGGCCCGCGCCTGGTGCACGCCTCCCGCGGTGTACCGACCAGCTACTCCTCAGCCCGCCGCCGCGCTCCGCCTCCCGCCGCCGCCGCCGGCGCCTCTCCGGCCGCCGGAACAGTAACCCCACACCACGAAATGCGTGTTTTCGCATCCGGACTCCGAAAAATACAAGTAAATAGTCCATCTTTACCGTTTTCGCGCGCTGAATCCAAATCCGCCATCCGATTTTCCAAATTCCACTCCTAAAATTTGCCGAAGGCATCCGGAAAGATGTTTCTTGATCCAAATTTCGCGCTGAGTCCATTTTTAATATCCGCTTCGCGTGAAACTACTCCTAACATCCAACGGGGTCCACCGATCACTCACGTGACCTATATCAAGCCCGAAGTCCAACACTTGTGTCCAAATTGTGAACAAACACCACCGACACCCCACGTAGGCCTCCAGAAGCCACCCAACGCACTGCAACAACTCTGCGGAGATCCAGGTCATCACAAGTGTTGTCACAAAGAATAGTTACCGAAGTTGCTGAAATTCGGAAGTCGCTCAACACACTTTTCATCCAAATGATTTGGGTTGAACAACTACCTGCTGAGATATATTCCGCTTCGGCAGTCGAGAGTGCTATGCAGTTTTGCTTTTTGCTATTGTAGAGTACCGGGTCTTTGGATAGCGCGCCGACCACACGAATGGCTTGGAGCAGAGAGTTGCCTTGGGCATGTTGCACCTGAGTTTACAGTTGATGCCGGGTTGATTCGGATCAACGCGGAAGCTCCAGCTCGATTCGGGGTTTTTCCGGGCGTTGTAGGCCGATTGAGGATGAGATTGGAATGCCGAAAATTCAGGAACACTTGGAACTGGTGTACTTTCAGTTTACAGCGAGGTTCGGGAGGTTCCGGACTGACGCGGAGGACCCAGAGGCAAAAAGTGAGTCGGAACAGGCAATTTTGGAGCCGGTAATTGATTTAAGCACCCCGACTCAACGGATGAGCTTTTTGAAGAGAAAAAGCTGTGGACACGTGTATTTTCGATTTACAGCGAGGTTCGGGAGGTTCCGGATTGACGCGGAGGACCCGGAGGCAAAAAGTGAGTCGGAACTGGCAATTTCGGAGCCGGTAATTGATTTGAGCACCCCGACTCAACGGATGAGCTTTTTGAAGAGAAAAAGCTGTGGACACGTGTATTTTCGATTTACAGCGAGGTTCGGGAGGTTCCGGACTGACGCGGAGGACCCGGAGGCAAAAAGTGAGTCGGAACTGGCAATTTCGGAGCCGGTAATTGATTTGAGCACCCCGACTCAACGGATGAGCTTTTTGAAGAGAAAAAGCTGTGGACATGTGTACTTTCGATTTACAGCGGAGTTCGGGAGGTTCCGGGCAGCGGCGGAGAGCCCGAAGGCAAAAAGTGAGTTGGAGTTGGATTTTGGAATTAGTTAATTAATTAGTTTAATTAATTAAAGCTTTGCTTTATAAAAAGGGCTCCAACCCTCCCTCTGCAGCAGAGAAAGAAAGAAAAGGAAGAAAGAAAGAAAGGAAAAGAAAAGAGAGGAAAAGGAAGAAGAAGAAGAGGAAGGAAAGGGCTTTTGAGGCATTCTTGGATTTTTGGACTCGCCGTTGGAGGCCGCGTGGAGCTCGTGGGCGTGCGGCGAGCGTCGTCGAGGTAAGCAATTTCAGATTTTTGGATTTTTGCTTGTGGATTTATTGGATTGTGTTTTCTTGTAATTAGGTTAATTTAATTTAATTTGAGTAAATTAAATTAATTTAATTTTTGGGGGTCGCCGCGTTGGTGGCCGCACTCGCACGCAATGGCGCACGCGCGGCCGGCGCGGCTGCTGCGCGCGCGCATGGGCGCCGCGCGGCAGCCGCCAGGGTGCTGCTGTTGGCAGCACCCTGTGGCGGGCGCTGCCCAGGGCGCAACGCCGCGCGCAGCAGGAGGCTGCGCGCGGCGCTGCATGGACGCGCGCGTGCGCGCGCGCGGCAGGCGCGCGCGGTCCGCGCGCACCACTGGGTGCGCGCGGCGAGCGCGCGCAGCGCTGCGGGCCGCGCGCAGCCCCGCGGGCCGCGCGCGGGCCGCGCGCAGCCCCGCGGGCCGCGCGCGGGCCGCGCGCGGGCCGCGCGCGGGCCGCGCAGGCCGCGCGCAGCCCCGCGGGCCTGCGCGGGCGCGCGCTGCTGCGCCAGCGCTGCGGGCTGCGCGCAGCGGCCGCGCGCGCGCGGCAGGCTGCGCGCGGACGCGCGCCCCGCCGCTGGGCGCCCCGCGCAGCGCCGCTGGGGCACTGCGCGGCGCGCTCCAGCGCCGCGCAGCAGCCCCTGCGCCGCGCGGTTTGGCTTGGCGCCGCGCGGCGGGCCTCCCTCGTCGCGCGGCAGGGCTTGTCGACACTCGGCGTGCTCCCGGACGGCGGGCGACACCTCGGGTTGCGTGCCGGCGCCGTTTTTTCGCCGTCGTTGCCCGTTTGTCGCCGTCGGCCGCTGTTTTTCGCCGCCGCGCGCTGTTTTTCGCCGTCGGGCGCAGTTTTTTTCGCCGACGGAGCCGTTTTTCGCAGTTTTCGCCGGCAGATTTCGCGAGCGGTTTTCGCTGTTTTTCGCGAGCAGTTTGCGAGCGGTTTCGCGCAGGTTTCGCTGTTTTCCGCTGTTTTTGCGAGCAGTGTCGCAGGGCCGCTTTCCGCTATTTTCGCGAGCGGTTTCGCAAGCGGTTTTCGCTGGTTTTAGCAGGTTTTTCGCGAGCTGTTTCGCTAGCAGATTTTGAGTCTGTTTTTCGCCGTCGGGCGCTGGTTTTCGCTGACGGAGGCTGTTTTCGCCGACGGAGGCTGGTTTTCGTCGCAGCGCGCTGTTTTCGCCGTCGGAGTCTGTTTTTCGCCGTCAGGCGCTGGTTTTCGCTGACGGAGGCTGTTTTCGCCGACGTAGGCTGGTTTTCGCCGCCGCGCGCTGTTTTCGCCGTCGGAGTCTGTTTTTCGCCGTCGGGCGCTGGTTTTCGCTGACGGAGGCTGTTTTCGCCGACGGAGGCTGGTTTTCGCCGCCGTGCGCTGTTTTCGCCGTCGGAGTCTGTTTTTCGCCGTCGGGCGCTGGTTTTCGCTGACGGAGGCTGTTTTCGCCGACGGAGGCTGGTTTTCGCCGCCGCGCGCTATTTTCGCCGTCGGAGTCTGCTTTTCGCCGTCGGGCGCTGGTTTCGCTGACGGAGGCTGTTTTCGCCGACGGAGGCTGTTTTTCTCCGTCGGATGCTCGGTTTTGACCGTTTTGATTGATTTTGCGATTTCTTCGCTCCTGGCAGCTTGCAGTGCTGTTTTTAGCTTCCGCCAGGGGCGGTTGTTGGTTTTTCCGTCGCGTGGACCCGCCGGCTTGTTTCGGGACTTCCGCAGAGCGCGCTGTCACGTGTCGATCGGGTTGGTTCGACCGTGACATCCTTGGGGGCCACTTTTGGATGACATTTGGTAGGCATTTGGGTTGACAGAGTTCGGGGTTGCGAAGTTGGGACAATCCGTCAGGGTTGAGCCGCGGGCGAACCAACGGAGGCAATTCCCTAGCAATGGCCCATGCCATGACCAAGGAGATGGTGCCGCATGCGGGGTTTCAAAACGTACCCCTCGGTGAGCACCTTTGTACCCCCGGGGTGCCAAAGGGGTGGATGCCTCGTGGGTTATATAGAGGAGGGGTTGGACACTTGCGAAGTGGCCCCGACTCCCCCGTTGGCCTATAGGACATAGGCCATCCCTTGGCGAGCGGAGTCGCCAAGCCTAAGTTCGTGTGAGCGGGATTTGATGGTCGTTGAGCACACGGGCTTAGGGTAATGCCAAAGACATGAGGTCGACGGCATTACGGAGCGGGGTTGGCCCAGAGGTTTTGCCTCTAGGTTCGCTTGCACTACCTTATGCCGTTTCGGATCTCTGTAGTGGAGCGAACGAGCGGATGAGGGACAGTCTTGCGAAAGGTTGGTCCGCCTCAATGGACAAGGCTTGCAAAGGCATGTGGGTGCCTAGCGGGGATTCGTGAGGCGCGAGGCCTACGAAGTTCGCGAGGCGAAGGAACGGTCGGTCCGCCTAATGGACAAGGCTCGCAAAGGCAGCGGTGCCGAGCGGGGATTCGTGCGGCGCGGCCCACGAAGTAAGAGGAGACAATCGATGCTGGTTTTCGTGAAGTGAGCCATTGAGACGACCGAGAGTGTTGGCGGCCAAGCATGGCCGTGCAATGGAGGTGCCGAATGGCTAGCGAAGCGGAGCGAGGCTGATTCGATTGTGAGCGACATCCGTCAAGCAACCTTGGATGCTGGGCCGAGTGTGTTGGCGGCCAAGCATGGTCGTGCAATGGAGGTGCCAGGGGGTTGGCGACGCGGGGAGAATGTCGCTAGGTTGGCAAACCCTTGCGAAGGGAACACACGCGGGAACAAGTAGTGTGGGGTATTCGGGAAGCGGACCTCGGACCGAATCGGGAGCGATGTCGGAACTAGGTGGCCGGCGGAACGGGACATGCCCGACTCGATTATGGATCCTGTCATGAGAATTGCGGGGCGCGCGGCGCCTTGGCAAGGCAATGGGCTGGCAGACGGGCGAGATGCGTGGGACGGGTCGCTCGGTTAAGCAGATGAGCGGAACGCGCAAGGGCAACTCGCTCGGGCCCATTCGAATGGACTAAATTGTGAGAACTTGTATTGTCCTGGATGTTTGCTTCGGAGGCAAAGGGACATTCGGTTAAGTAGCACTCTCGAGGAGAGTTTGTCCGGCTAGGCGGAATATACTCGACTTGAAGGCCAGCCTCGGTGGCGGGGTTGTTTGTTCGGAACTCGCGGAGTTCGACAAAGGGTTCGACGTAAGGCGCGGCACCAGGCAGTCAGGCTCGTGGAGGAGCATGCTTGGTTAATGCTTGAGTTTGGATCCCGCTGTTTAAGTTCGAGGGCGTGTCCGTGGCAAGGGGACTCGGGAAGGCTGGCTCGGGTGTGCGACACTTGAGCGCCGCATGGGGTAATTTTAAGGTGAAATAGCTGACCCCGTGACGAGTGGTATCAGAGCTAAGTTGAGCTCATGGGTTGAAGATTTGGCCGGAAGGTGCGACCTTGGCGGCGAAGTTGGTGTGAGTGGAGTCACTCCAACGAAGGTACTAGGCGTCGGCGAGGCACTGTGGCGGTACTACGCTTGTGGGAGATGCGGAGTCAGGGTGCAGCGGATTCTAGTACAATACTTGTAAAAATGGCTAAGTCCGGAGTCGCGTGGCAGGCGACGAGGCAATGATTGGGAGAATCATTATGTGGTCCGTGGTCGCGGTTACCACGGAGTGGAATTAGGCGGGTGCCTAAGGAATCCGAGCTCGTGAAGTGGTGTTCGCGGCTTGGGAAAGAGAGGAACACATTGTGCGACGATGTCCCTCCGGGATTGTGGTCTTGTAGCGGATGAATCTCTAGAAGGGAAGGATTGGGATGCAGCACACGCGGCAGAAGGGTTTCTTCGTAGTGACTGAGTTTAAGTGTTTCAGTACAAGAAGATCGATGGGAGATCGATTACTCTTCGAGTGTGTACCCATGAATTGAAAAGAGTTATCTCGATGCGAGAAAGAGATCGCAATTGAACCTGTACTCCTAGGGTAAGGAGAAAAGTCTGTGTTTGGGCAGGGCGATGACAGCGTTGATTGTTCAGAACAGCATCCACGTGTACAATGGACGAATGACGTGGATCCCGCTGATGGGTGTAGTCAAGGTTGTGGTAGAACCGAAACTTGCACAGCGGAAGTGGGCATTGCGAATGCCTGGGTTTGGTCTGAGTGCGCTCGGCGGAGCTTGCGACTCAGGGTGGGGGAGCACATTTGAGCAGAATGTGGCCCCGATGTTTGGTAACTTGATAAGGGATCTTGTCTAAGGAACGTGGCGGAGAAAAACACACATGTCAGAGGAGTTAACTTCGTGGAGCACAAGTTGGGAACCAAGACTGATTGGGTCCGTGGCAGTAACAGCTAAGCTTTGGGCTAGGTTGTGAAGTGGGCCAAGGGTTGCTGGTTGGTTTGGTGTTTCTCACTTGGGGCGAGAAGGCCGATGGGAGATCGGTTGCTCTCGATGGTGTGGCCACAGGCTGGACGAATGAGACTCCCTATTCGAGCAGATCAAACGATGAGATTGGACTTTGTTCAGAGGAACAAGGTAAGGTGCTATGTTCGGGAAAAGCAGTGGCAGTGCTAAGGTCTCGAGATAGCGAGCACGCATCCGTGCGACGGATCGTGTGGACTCTGCTGGCAGATTGCAAAGGTTGTGCGAGAACCTGAGCTTTTGGAGCGGAGAGACTGGGACTCGAGTGTAGACGAGGAGACAAGTCATGACACTCGGGTGGACCGTGGTCCAGGATCGCCTAGTGACAGGTTGCTGGGAGGGGAAAGACTCAGTTGTCAACTCAAAGGGTCGAGGTATCGCAATTTGTGAGGGGGTGGACGTTGGATGGCGACATCACCGTTAGCAGCAGTTGTGAGAAAGACTAGCAGATGGGTTAAGCTTGGGTTCCGTTCAGCGGCTATTGCGAAGGTGATTGCTGGAGGTATGGAGGACGGCAAGTTTGAGCAATGGAAACGAGGTGTCGTTAGTCTCAAACTTGGCCGAGGACTTTGGTGGAGGACCGAAGTCGGGTTTAGCGAAAGCCTAAAGGGAGTGGGCTTGAGCGACCGGGAGTACAGAAGCCAAAGGTGCTAAGCAGCAACGAGTAGCGAAAGTACAAAGCAGTCAGGAGGCATAACAAGAGTTCATGGTGGAGCAAGTAGATGTGCGAAGTAGCCGAGGACAAACTCGTCTCGACGAAAGACTCGAAAACTCGTGGAGACCATGGTGATGGCTTGACGTTATGTGATTGCAGTGGCATTTGTGAGGCAAAAGTTGTGTGCGGAATGGCGCGAGATGGGCAGAAGTACTCGTGGATATTGGAAGGGGTTGGATGTGATCTGGCCCGACCACAGTTTGTGTCTAGGGTGTTCCAAGGTGGGGAACCCTAGGTTACTATTATGTTATTTCGAGGTGGAGAAGCGAAGCCGAGCTGCGAGCTGATTCGCGTTGGACGCTCCAAGACGTTGGGACGTTTGGAGTTTGACCTCGGAGGGAGCGAGGGAGGGCCACTCTACTGATTTTCTATGGAACTCGTGCACATTTGGAATGGGTGTATTCGCGGAGTATACCGAGTGCACTAGTTGGTCCGGTAGCGTTCTGGGAAGAGATCGCTAGCTGGAAATGGATTTCCCTGCGAGGGAGGCACAAGGTTGGCTACTAGCTGCAGGAGACTTGGGTGAAGTAGGGGCGAAAGGGACAGAAGGGCCGAGTAGCACCTCAAGAAGGACCGAGTTGCAGAGAAGTGCCAGTGCCATCTGGATTGTCGTGAGCAGACGACAAGGTTAACATTCTAGTTCCGTGGAGGAGTTTTGTGGTGCGGGGGAGGCATCCGGAGCTGGGGAGCTTCAACTCAAGGGGACAGAATGGTTTGTACAGTGTATTGGATCAGCGTGGCATGCGATGCCAAGGCCGAGGGTGGCTCTGATCTAGGTTTGGTCGAGAGGACCAAGGAGTTTCAGCAACGCGTTGGGTAGCGGACATACTCAAGGTGGGTCAGCGTGGCATGCGATGCCAAGGCCGAGGGCGGCTCTGATCTGGAGTAGTGTTTGGCAGCTATCAATAAAGCTGGAGTACGGATGGACATCGACGAGGACGTCGATAACTTGGGTGGGGGAGTCTGTCACGTGTCGATCGGGTTGGTTCGACCGTGACATCCTTGGGGGCCACTTTTGGATGACATTTGGTAGGCATTTGGGTTGACAGAGTTCGGGGTTGCGAAGTTGGGACAATCCGTCAGGGTTGAGCCGCGGGCGAACCAACGGAGGCAATTCCCTAGCAAAGGCCCATGTCATGACCAAGGAGATGGTGCCGCATGCGGGGTTTCAAAACGTACCCCTCGGTGAGCACCTTTGTACCCCCGGGGTGCCAAAGGGGTGGATGCCTCGTGGGTTATATAGAGGAGGGGTTGGACACTTGCGAAGTGGCCCCGACTCCCCCGTTGGCCTATAGGACATAGGCCATCCCTTGGCGAGCGGAGTCGCCAAGCCTAAGTTCGTGTGAGCGGGATTTGATGGTCGTTGAGCACACGGGCTTAGGGTAATGCCAAAGACATGAGGTCGACGGCATTACGGAGCGGGGTTGGCCCAGAGGTTTTGCCTCCAGGTTCGCTTGCACTACCTTATGCCGTTTCGGATCTCTGTAGTGGAGCGAACGAGCGGATCAGGGACAGTCTTGCGAAAGGTTGGTCCGCCTCAATGGACAAGGCTTGCAAAGGCATGTGGGTGCCTAGCGGGGATTCGTGAGGCGCGAGGCCTACGAAGTTCGCGAGGCGAAGGAACGGTCGGTCCGCCGTAATGGACAAGGCTCGCAAAGGCAGTGGTGCCGAGCGGGGATTCGTGTGGCGCGGCCCACGAAGTAAGAGGAGACAATCGATGCTGGTTTTTGTGAAGTGAGCCATTGAGAGGACCGAGAGTGTTGGCGGCCAAGCATGGCCGTGCAATGGAGGTGCCGAATGGCTAGCGAAGCAGAGCGAGGCTGATTCGATTGTGAGCGACATCCGTCAAGCAACCTTGGATGCTGGGCCGAGTGTGTTGGCGGCCAAGCATGGTCGTGCAATGGAGGTGCCAGGGGGTTGGCGACGCGGGGAGAATGTCGCTAGGTTGGCAAACCCTTGCGAAGGGAACACACGCGGGAACAAGTAGTGTGGGGTATTCGGGAAGCGGACCTCGGACCGAATCGGGAGCGATGTCGGAACTAGGTGGCCGGCGGAACGGGACATGCCCGACTCGATTATGGATCCTGTCGTGAGAATTGCGGGGCGCGCGGCGCCTTGGCAAGGCAATGGGCTGGCAGACGGGCGAGATGCGTGGGACGGGTCGCTCGGTTAAGCAGATGAGCGGAACGCGCAAGGGCAACTCGCTCGGGCCCATTCGAATGGACTAAATTGTGAGAACTTGTATTGTCCTGGATGTTTGCTTCGGAGGCAAAGGGACATTCGGTTAAGTAGCACTCTCGAGGAGAGTTTGTCCGGCTAGGCGGAATATACTCGACTTGAAGGCCAGCCTCGGTGGCGGGGTTGTTTGTTCGGAACTCGCGGAGTTCGACAAAGGGTTCGACGTAAGGCGCGGCACCAGGCAGTCAGGCTCGTGGAGGAGCATGCTTGGTTAATGCTTGAGTTTGGATCCCGCTGTTTAAGTTCGAGGGCGTGTCCGTGGCAAGGGGACTCGGGAAGGCTGGCTCGGGTGTGCGACACTTGAGCGCCGCATGGGGTAATTTTAAGGCGAAATAGCTGACCCCGTGACAGCGCGGTCGTGTGGTTGGACGCAGCGTGCTCCGTTTTGCGTGCGGACCTCGGGGAGGCAAGGTAAGTCCCGCTGAGCCCAATTGCGAGTGTCGACAAGCAATTGGTGGCATTCTGAGGTGGGTTGGTTTTTCTCTCCAAGTCTACGGACTTCCTTCTAATTCTATTGTGATAAGATTGCATGCTAGTTTAAGTGTTTTCTTGGAACTTAACTAGCACCCCCGTCATATGTGCATGTGTTTGACCAGACCAATAGAGAACCTTAATCTGGGCAAGGTTCTTTTATGTTTTAGACATCCCACACCGTGCATATTCTTCTGGACATAGTGTTCCTCGCCCGGGTAGTGGGCTGAGTGGTCAGAGTGTTGTGGGACGGGTGTTGCACTCGGGCCGGGGGGCCGAGTGGGGTCTGGTGGCTGGGTTATGCCAGTGTTAGTGCGTGGGGAACCGTTTCAGGTAAACGGTGGTCCCGGGGTTTTCCTTTCCGCTGTTCTTCTCGTCACCACACGGTTGTGATCGTGGTGCACGTGTGTTAGCAGGACCTTGAACCCAGAACCTTTTTGGACGAATACATGATTTTGGTCAGGCAGTGATTTCTTCCAAGCCTCGCAAAGTCGCCTGAGTCTGTTCTTGTTTGATAGGACGAGGGCATTAGCTCTTCGAGGTTTGGGCATAAAACTTGATTTCAAAGAGTTTTCCTAAAAGACTAAAAATCATTAAAAGATGGATTTCTCTCAGATTGAATGGTTTTCTGAAATAAATGGCATGGTTTCTTATAAACTTATCCACCCGAGCGGATTCGAGTGATCTGGGTTCTAAGGGCTGTTCTCTTTCTTGGGGGCGTAGGTGTTAGTCTCCTGGGGTTTCGGACCCTTCGTAGATCTGGCTGTGGAGCATCTCCGGCCATGAGTTGTGTGTTGAGTTGAGGGGGTGTTCTTGTGGGAGCCGTTGGGAGAGACGGTGGTCCCAGCTGTGTGGTACTTTCGCTGAGCGGGTCAGTGTTGTGAGATTGAGTCGTGGAGGGCTCTCCGACTGAGTTGTGCTTTGAGCATCGAGATACCGATCTGTTTGATCGAGGACTATAGCCTGTAGGAGCCACTTGTGAGACAGTGTTACTGTTGAGATACTTGAGTTCGGTGGGGTCGCACCCCTCGAGCTACGCCCCGGGTACGTTGATGATTCCGAGCCTGATGAGGCTGCGATGATGATACCGAGCCTGACGAGGCTGCGATGATGCGCCTAGTTCATATACTAGAGGTCGCTTGATACCCCTGGCCGAGCTACCATGGGGTCACTGTGTGAGATATCGAGTTTGTCCGTTTGGACACCCTGGTTGATACACCAGGGGGCGCAGGCTTGACTCGACTGGACCCTGTGGGGCAGTCGCTGAGATTTGGGATACACTGAGAGAGTGATGGCGTAGCATGTGTCATAGTAGAGCGTCTTGGGCTTAGTACTTGTGACATATTGTCAGCAGTGAGTGACTGCATACCATCATCCATAGTCTCTTCCTTTTGAGCATAGTAGTTAGAGGCATGATAGCTGTAGATTCTTTTCCCAGCTTATTTATATTATCATCAGTCTTTTCTATTATCTTATGCCTCTAGTAGACTTAGTGGGCAGACCGTGGTTCTTGGAGACGGTACCCACTGAGAACTACTGTAGGATGTAGTTCTCACACCCTCTGTCGGTGACAGGTTGCTGAGGCTTTCTTCCGTTCCTGCTGGGCTTGATTGGACGGACCGAGGACAGGGAGTCGCGTGATAGTTCCCTACCAGCATTGTTACTTTAGAGAGAGGTAGATGTACCATCCCGGATTGTGGGAGTTGGTTATGTTTCCTGTTAGCTATCTCCCATTTGGATTCGTAGATGTTGTATAGGTGGACTTCTATTTGTATCATCTGATTTTGGGAGATAGGCTATGTGTTGTTGCAACTTTGTAGTTGTGAAATTTTATAGTACAGCTTTTTATCCGCTCTGATATCTGTGTAGCTGTAGTTTTGTCTTTTGCAGGCTAGACGCTTCGTCTGTACGGCAGTTTCCGTACAGATGGCGGATCTGTTAGCGAGCCCGGGTCGCAGTTTCGACCCCGGGGCGTGACAGCTATGCCATGCAACAAGGCAATGGCCAAGATAAAAACATGCACCACTCATACTCTTCCGATCATCCACTGATCCTGCCCAATCGGCATCTGAATATCCTATTATGTCAAGAGTTGTTCCCATAGGATACCAAATTCCGAAATTGAGTGTACCTTTGACATACCGGATGATCCTTTTCACCGCTTTCAGGTGAACCTCCTTTGGTGCTGACTGATATCTCGCGCAGATCCCAACACTAAAGGATATGTCCGGGCGACTAGCCGTGAGGTAGAGTAGACTTCCAATCATGCTTCGATAAAGCTTCTCGTCTACACTTTCACTAAGAGATTCACTTCCTAATCCCTTGTTGCTAGTTCCCATCGGAGTTGGAAAGTCTTTAGAATTTTCTAATCCAAACTTCTTGACCAACTCCTTTGCATACTTGGATTGGCATAGATGGATGCCTTCATCATTTTGTTTCACTTGCAATCCAAGAATGTATGTTAGTTCGCCCATCATAGACATCTCAAATTTGCTTTCCATGGTTTCAGCGAATTTAGAAGCATCATTGTCTCTTGTTGCACCAAATACAATGTCATCGACATAGATTTGTGCGACAATGAAGTTATCCTGATAATGCTTCACAAAGAGAGTCCGATCTGCTCCCCTTCGAGTGTAGCCCTTTTCCAAAAGGTGCTTTTTCAACCTTTCGTACCATGCTCGCGGTGTTTGTTTTAGACCTTAAAGAGCCATTTTCAAACGAAAAACATGGTTAGGTAGTTTATGGTCAATGAAACCTTTCGGTTGAGCCACATAAACTTCCTCGTTCAAAAACCTATTTAAAAATGCGCTCTTAACGTCCATTTGAAAGAGTTTGATTTTAAAATGACAAGCAATCGCAAACAAAATACGAATTGACTCGAGACGAGCAACCGGGGCGAACGTCTCATCAAAGTCTATACCTTCAATTTGTGAATAGCCCTGAGCAACTAGGCGTGCTTTGTTCCTGATAATGGTACCATCCTCGTTTTTCTTATTCTTGAAAATCCATTTAGTACCAATCACATTGTGTTGCTTCGGTGGCTTTGTTAGTTCCCAGACTTTATTTCTTTCGAACTGATGGAGCTCTTCCTGCATTGCTTCAATCCAGTAGTCATCCTGAAGAGCTTCATCGACGTTCTTTGGTTCTATCATGGAGACATAACATGACTCCACAAACCAACTGTCTCCGAGTCCTGACTCCTTCTTGTGGGTCTCCAATAATGTTCGATTCTGGATGATCCTTGGAGATACGTAGCGTTTGAGGTAACGGAGTACTCGGAGGTACGTGTGATGATTCCTGCATATCAGATAAACTTGAAGAACCATTAGATGCATCGACATTATCGGAAGAATTATTATGAGAAGATGCATTTACAGGAGTATCATCATCAAGAGACATATCAGGGGTAGATTTATCAGATGCAAAATGAAAAGCTTCATCTACTTTAACATTAATAGATTCTACCATCGTTTTAG
The DNA here is from genome assembly GCA_029204045.2 of Tillandsia leiboldiana. Lineage (NCBI taxonomy): Eukaryota > Viridiplantae > Streptophyta > Magnoliopsida > Poales > Bromeliaceae > Tillandsia > Tillandsia leiboldiana. Next base: position 84,911 of record JAQNDB010000250.1, read on the forward strand.
ATTCGAGGTTAAATACCCGATATGCTCTACTATTTGTAGAATAACCCATGAAAATCCCTTCGTCACTTCGAGAGTCAAATTTTCCAAGATTTTCGCGATCACGCAAAATGTAGCATCGACTCCCAAAGATACGAAAATATTTGATATTCGGTTTTCTACAGAACCATAGCTCATATGGTGTATTTAAAGTTCCCGGGCGCAAATACACTCGATTAATAACGTAGACAGTGGTGTTCACAGCTTCAGCCCAAAAATGTAGCGGTAGTTTCCGGCTATGAAGCATAACACACGCCATCTCATGTACTACCCTGTTTTTGCGCTCGACTACACCATTCTGTTGAGGTGTATAGGGTGCTGAGAATTCATGTTTTATGCCGTTGGAAGTGCAAAAATCAATGAATTTAGAATTTATTAATTCTCCACCTCTATCACTTCGAACACGAACGATCTTTTCATTTCTCTCAATCATAATACGATGACAAACCTCATGAAAAGAGTCGAAAGTATCCGCTTTCTCTTTTAAAAAAGTTACCCATGTATATCTAGAGAAATCATCAACCAAAAAAAAAATGTACCATTTACCTCCCAAAGATGGTTGACGAGTCGGCCCTATTAAGTCCATGTGCAGTAATTCTAAGGGTTGTTTGGTACCAACGTGGTTCAAGTTCTTGTGTGCAGCCCTTGATTGTTTTCCCTTTAGACAACATCCACACACAATGTTTTCTTTAAATGAAAGTTTAGGAACCCCCTTAACCACGTCTTTATTCGAAATCCTAGATTGCTCCTTAAAATTTATGTGACCTAGTCTTTCATGCCAAAGAGTTTCATTATCCAAAGAAACTAGGTTACAATGTTCAGAAATTTTATTTGGAACTACATAGCAATTATTTTCAGATCTAACCCCTTTTAAAAAGAATAATTGGTCTTTATCAGTTACAATACATTCCGCAGAAGAAAAGTTAACTGAAAAACCATTATCACAAAGTTGACTTATACTAATGAGGTTAGTCTTAAGGCCTTCAACAAGTAAAATATTGTTCAAAACCGGGCCTTCTAGAATAGTGATTGTTCCTTTTCCAATAATTTTAGAAGAACGACCGTCTCCGAAAACTACAAGTCCTCCGGAGGTTTTCTCTAAAGTTTGAAAACAGTTTTTGTCACCGGTCATATGACGGGAACATCCGCTATCAAGATTTCAAGACGAATTGTCATAAACATGCAAAGAAGTATGAATGATAAGACAAGGGAAGATTTCACCTTTGCACACCCAAACCTTTTTGGACTGTGTCGGTAATGAATGTGAAGTTATTCTCCTTGGTGAAACCGTCTTGTTTGAATGATCGCTTTTTTTTTATGACGTTGTCTTGTGGGGTGACCTACCAATGTTCTTTTCCTTAGAAAAATTTTCCTTTGATTTCCGGGGAATCACCTTTTTGGTAGTTGTTGCAAGAGGCGCTTGATTTGCTTGTTTTTCTCCAATCTTGCAATCTCTTCTTATGTGCCCTGCAAAACCACAACGAAAACATACCTTTAAACTTGTCGAACCCGAAGTAGGTGAGGTAGGGTTGTTGTCGTTGTATGCAGTGATTTCCGTCGTCGTCGGAGGAGATACCGACTGGGGCACAAAAACTGTCCCAACCGAACTAGGACTGTCTCCAATTCGATTGTATCCAAGGCCGAAACGGTTCGTTTGACCAAGACCAAGCATTTTATCCAACTTGCTCCTTCCAGAAGAAAATCGCTTTAAATCATCTTTAAGTTGGAAAATGGTCTTCGTCATTTCCATTTTTTCCTGTCGAGCCTCAGAGTAGAGCTTCAAGAAGTAACTTGCTTTATCCACCATTTTTACGTGTTCCTTCTCGAAATGCTCATTTTTCTCTTGAAGGGAAACATTTACTTTCATCAAGTTATCCCTTTCCACTTCAAGACCGTTTGAGAGAGAAGTTGCCCTTTTTACTTCTTCTTCGAGATCCTGCAATCTCCCTCTCAAACCCTTGTTTTGCTTAGCCAGTTTCTTTGAATCCTTTAAAAGTTTATGGTAGGCCAAAGCAAAGTCTTCACCTTCGGAATTACTCGATTCGTCGTCCGTTACATTCTTTTCAACTTGGGAGGAGTTGGACAAGGAATCGGATGTACTCGCCATTAAGCATACGAAGGGTGAAGTTGTGGACGCGTGGAATGCCGTTGTGTTATTTTCTTCATCATTGGAAGATGACTCATTTGACGATGAGGTGTCATCCCAAGTGATGGCTTGCATCACCTTCTTCTTCGTCGGATTCTTATTGGGACACTCCGTTGAGATATGACCGTATCCTCGGCACTTGAAGCATTGGATTTGTCCCTCCGAGCTTTTCTTATCCTTTGAAAAACTCTCTTGCTTTCATGACTTGTAGCTTGAAGAACCTTTGCCTTTATTCGACTTTACGAAGGATGAAGTTTTACTTGAATTACCCCTTCGAAAGTTTCGGCGAAATTTTCTTGTCAAGAGAGCAAGCTGCTTCTCAAAATCCTCCATAGATAGGTTCTCGTCATCGTCTGAGGAGGATGAATCCGCGTCTTCTTCTTTTGTTGTTTTCAACGCAAAACCTGAAGACTTAGAAGTAGATGCCTTTACAGAAGAATAGTTAGTAGGAAATGTCATTTCATATGTTTGAAGTGCACCAACTAATTCTTCTACACGGATTTCGTCCGGGTGTTTAATAGTTTCAATGGCCGTAACCTTGGAACGAAATCTTTCAGGAAGAGTCCTTAAAATCTATCTTACAACTTTAAATTCTGGAATTTTCTCTCCCAAGTTAGCACATGTATTCACGATGTCTTGCAATCGCGTATAGTAATCTGTGAAAGATTCATTTTCTGCCATGAAAATAGAGTCAAACTTGCTCGTAAGCATTTGCAGCTTTTGAATCTTCACAAGGTTTGTTCCCTCATGTGTATCTTGTAGAACATCCCAGATTTCTTTCGCAGTCTCACATGCCGAGACGCGAGAGAATTCAGTTTGTGACAAAGCATTAAATAAGGCGTTAATTCCTTTGCCATTGTAAGAAGATGAGTCAATCTCTTCCTTGGTCCATTTCGACCTAGGTTTGATGGTGTGAACATCAACAATAATTTCAGTTGGATTTGACCATCCTAACTCAATTGATTGCCACACCCGTTCGACGATGGAAATTAAAAAGGCTTTCATCCGTACTTTCCAGTAGGCTAGTTTGTTCCATCGAAGAACGGGGGTCTGTTGATGTTTCCACCTTCAACCATTGTTTACAACCCTATTCCCGCTCTGATACCAATTGTTGGGTTATCTCTAATATGGATCTAAATAGGGGAAAAAACACCTAGAGGGGGGTGAATAGGTGTAAACGATAAACACTCAAAAATCTTTGCGTAATAAAACCCAATGCGGAAAAATAAATAACACGCAAAGATTTTACGTGGAAAACTCCATCACAGTAGTAAAAAACCACGGGACCGATAACACGGTGAAATCCACTAGAATTAAACATGTACAAAGGTGATATAACGTACTCACACACGAATCAACCTTTTTCCATACGCTCCTAGTTGATCTTCTCTGCTCGCTCCGCAACGCGCCTCGAATCCACGATGTGCGTCCAACGCCGAATCCACGGCGTCCATCGTCGAGTCCACGACGTCTGACCGAATCCACGGTCTCCACCAGGTAGTACATCTCGATCACACGAACGTACCTCGCTCCGAATCCATGAGAGCGGTAGCACCTTGAATCCACAAGGCCACACGAATCCACGCGCCGATTTTGGGGAAAATCGTTGTTTTTGGTGGTGATGATCCACCGAATACTTAGATCAAAGATAGATTGGAAATACCATCTAAGTATTCATTAATTTGATTCTACTCAAAATCATAGTTTGAAAACCTAGAATCAAATTAATTAATATAGATGAAGAAACATAGAATTAAATCTAGTTATTTCCTTTCTTCTCTATAGGTGGATTTTTCTCTTTTTCGACCGTATTTTGGATTACCCTAAAAGATGAATCGTAGGGTTTATTTATAGGTTAGAAACCATTGGAAGAGGATAAGAATCAAAAACCAACCATATCTGGAAATTTTCGGGTCGACAGTCCGGACTGAAATAAGTGTGATCCGGACTGTCGTCAATAGGCAGAACTTTTCCAGAAAACCACGTTCGGGGTCCGGACTGAAGTAACCACGGTCCGGATTGTTCATGCAATTTCTGCAAACTCCACGTTCGGGGTCCGAACTGAACTAGGTGTATTCCGGACTGGATTTGCGCATGAACTACCCTATGTTCGGGGTTCGGACTGTAGTACCTTGATCCGGATCCTGAACATATAACATGTCCAGTTTTTTATTTTTATGCGATTAAAAATCCATCCAGGTGTTTATACACTATAAGAAGTATTCGGATCACCAAACTTATTTAGTTAAACGTACCTGATCCTTTTGAATTCTTCTTTCTTGAGATTGAGGTATATGATCCAAGCTTCTTCATCTTCAATCTTCAAGACTTAAACACTCTCACGAAATACGCCAAAACAAATTCCTTAACAGTGAGTTGGTAGCTTTGACTGTTGGTCCACCTTAGGTCTTTGCGTTGCAATGATCCACTTGAATGATTGATGTTGTGGCTCGGACCTTTGGTGGATTGAGGGAACTCCATCGAATTGATGTTTCTTTTGATTCCGTTGAGTCCGCTCCATAGATGAAGTTGCCTAAGAATTCTTCTTTCTCTTTTTTGGGCACGTCTTCATCAAGTGTCCTTCAAGTCCACATTGGTGACAAGTTCTTCCTTTTAATTTAGTTGTGGAACTTGAAGCCTTCCCAGTTTGGTTCTTTTTGAATCCCAAACCAACCTTGCTTGTTTGACCTTGGTTGGTGACATGAATCTCCTCAAACTGCTTTTCTAGAAAACCAATCTTGTCCATATGTGATTTAGCGATTGTCTCCGATTAGTTTAGCTTTTCTTGGAGTATTTTATTATTATCCAATAAAAGTTCTCGTTCCTCCTCGAGATCATGAAGTTTGATTTTTAAAGCACGGTTCTCGTCTTGAACCTCGAGTCGTAGCTTCCTCAACTTCTTAATATGCTTGGCCATCTTCTTTGATTCCGTAAGAAGTTGTTGATATGCCTCAACGAGTTCTTCTTCGTCCGACTCCCCCTCAATTGATGACTCTCCATCGGATGTTGATGTTTCATACAAAATTAAAGGAACAGAGTCAGTAATTAATGATGATAAGCAAAAATTAGAAGAGGGAATTTGAGAAGCATGAAAGGCAACAACTTTTTCCTCTTTACTTGAGGTCGATTCTTCGGAAGTAGAATCGTCCCAAGTTTTTGCTTGCAAAGCCTTCTTTTTATATGATTTCTTAGAAGGACAATCCGTTGAAATATGGCCGTAGCCTTTGCATCTATAACATTGGATTTCCCCTTCGAATCCATCTTTTTCATTAGAAGGTTTTGCAACGACTTTGTGATTAGAGGATTTAGAACCCGATAATCCTTTAGATGGTTTCGAGGATGAAGATCCATCGGTTCGATTCTTCCAAAACTTCCGACGAAATTTCTTTGTGATCCGCGCCAAATGTTCTTCAAAATCGGCAAAAGAGATTTCATCGTCGGAACTCTATTCGCCATCTTCTTCCTTTGTTGATTTGAATGCAATACCTGTAAGCTTAGAAGAAGACTTGGAAGAAACTTGATTAGTAGGAAATGTCATCTCATAAGTTTCTAAAGCACCTACTAATTCCTCTATTCTCATATTATCCGGATGACTAACGGTTTCAATGGTGGCAACCTTTGCCCTAAACCGTTCCGGAAGAGTCTGAAGTATCTTTCTTACAACTTTTGACTCCGGGATCTTTTCTCCTAAATTAGCACACGTATTGATTATATCTTGAAGTCTAGTGTAATAATCAGTAAACAATTCATGCTCATCCATATGAATAGAGTCAAATTGACTTGTAAGCATCTGGAGCTTTTGAATTTTTACTAGATTAGTACTCTCATGTGTAATTTTGAGAATATCCCAAATCTCCTTTGCAGTTTCACACTCGGAAATTCGTGTGAACTCGGTCGAGGAAAGAGAATTAAATAAAGCGTTCATACCTTTCCCATTGTAAGAAGATCTTTCGATTTCCTCTTTGGACCATCTAGAGCGAGGTTTTGGGGTAGTAGAATTTCCTACTTCCTCAATAGGATGCACCCAACCGTATTCCACGGTTTGCCATACCCGCTCATCAATTGCGATGAGAAAAGCTCTCATCCGCACTTTCCAATACGCATAATTGGTCCCATAAAAAAGAGGAGGTCTATAAATATTACCACTTTCACCCGACATGATAGATAAACCTAAAACCCGCTCTGATACCACTTGTAGGTTTTTATAAGGATCCACAAGGATCTAAATAGGTACTATCAAACAACTAGAGGGGGGGTGAATAGGTGTAATACTTAAAAAACAAATCTCAGTGCAAAATAAAAACCAATGCGGAAAATAAAAAACAGCACACCGAGATTTACGTGGAAACTCCAATCCAGGAGAAAAACCACGGGACCAACACGCAATAACAATCCACTAAGAATAGATGAATAACAAGGTGATTACCGACTCCACGGACTCAAACCCCTCCTTCAACTTCTTCGGATCTTGCGCTCCACCGATTGTACGTCCACTGCAAATGTTCGAATCCATGAACACCACTCGAATCCACGAGCACACGTTTTGAATCCACGAAACGCCTTCAACACACCGAATCCACGATGCTACGTCGAATCCATGACGCAAACTCAGCCGATACAGAATATAGGCTTCGATGGTGATCCTTTGCTTAGATTATCATTGAAGAACCATGGATGGAATCTCTAAGCAAAGACTAGATCAATTCGACAAAAAGTATGTCTTGGAAGAACCGTCGAATTGACCTAAAAGAGGCTAAAGAGAAGAACAATAAAAACCTAGCCTCTAGGGTTGCTCTCGAGTGTTTCTGAATTGATCGGTAGTTCTCGAGAAACCCTAAGTATCTATTTATAGGTTAGAAACCTTTGGAAAGAGATAAGCATCAAAAACTGACTTAACAGAAATTTTCCCGCACGACGGTCCGGACTGGATTTGGCTGATCCGGACTATCGTCTTTTTTCAGCAATTTTCCTGAAAAAACAGTTCGGGGTCCGGACTGGAATTTCCAGATCTGGACCGTTCATGTGATTTCAGCAAACACATAGTTCGGGGTCCGGATTGAAACAGGGGAGGTCCGGACTGGAATTCCGCATAAACTAAACTATGTTCGGTGTCCGGACTGGATTGGTCTGATCCGGATCCTGAACATATTACATGTCCAGTTTTTGATTTTTATGCAATTAAAAATTCATCCAAGTGTTTCTACACTATAAGAAAGTATTCGGATCACCAAAATTATTTAGTTAAACATACCTGATCCTTTTGAATTCTTTCTTCTTGAGATTGATGTAATTGATCCATAATTCTTCATCTTCAATCTTCAAGACTCAAAACACTGAGTGTCAACTTGAGCACTTGTTGAATCATCTCTGAGTCTTCGATTGCTGATTGACAATTTGATCACTTCAAGACTCCAACTCAACTCACGAAATATGCCAACACAAAAAGCCGTAACACGCGACCCCACTGAGGAAAGTATCCGCGCATCTCTGTCGAGCTCAATGTGGCTCATGCAGGCTATAGTCCAAATCCACGATCAACAAGATCGACAATAACCAACATCACATCTCTAACTCACTAGCTGGAAATATCCAACAACTAGGACTGCCGTCAACCCAACGGCCCCCCAAAACATAACACCAAACTCACTGGTAACACAGGAAGGACCGACGCCATAAGGGTTCGAAAATCCCGATAGGTTGGTGCCTAGAACCCCAATCAAACAAGAACAGAATCCAGGCTCCGCCTATCGAAGTTTCCGACCCCCTTACAGTTCAGGAACACAACTCCCTCGGTAAAACATGCGGAGGAAACCAACCAGGGCCCGAAAGTTCCAAAGGGCCAACACCTACAACCCTATCAAACAAGAACAGGTTCCAGGCACGGTCCCCATAGCTTTCGTCCCGAAACAGAAACAGAAAAGGCCCTAGAAAGAAATAACAGCTCGACATGCAACTCACTAGCCGGGTATACTCCACAACCGGCAACAATGAAGGGTCCAAGAACCCCGAAAGACTAGAACCTACAACCCAAATCATACAAGAACAGGCTCTAGGCATAGCCCTTCGTTGTTCTCGACCTAGAAAAATGCAGCCCTTAGAATCCAGACCACTCGAACCATCTCGAATGGGTAAGTTTATAGGAAAGGTGACATTTATTACTGAAAGCCATTTGATCTGAGAGAAATCCATTTTTTATGATTTTTAGTTCTTTTTAGGAAAACAAATTTGAAAACAAGTTTTATATCCAAACCTCGAAGAGCTAATGCCCACGTCCAATCAAACAAGAACAGACTCAGGCGACCTGTGAAGACCAAGATCTTCGCAGAGCTGTTGCAGTGCGTTGGGTGGCTTCTGGAGGCCTACGTGGTGTGTCGATGGTGATTGTGCACAATTTGGACACAAGTGTTGGACTTTGGGCTTAAAATGGATCACGTGAGTGATCGGAGGACCCCGTTGAGTGTTTAGAAGTGTTCTCGTGCGGAACATATGTCAAGATTGGACTCAGCGCGAAATTTGGGGTAAAAACACTTGTCTGGATGCATTCGGCGAATTTTGGAATTAGAATTTGGCAAATCGGACAGCGGATTTGGATTCAGCGCGCGAAAACGGTGAAAATGTACTATTCACTTGCTTTTTTCGGAGCCCGGATGACGTGCACGATTTTTGAGGCAAGGGATCACTGTTCCGGCGGCTGGGGCAGCACCGACGCCGGCGGCGTACGGCGGTGCGGGCTCGGGCAGGCACAGGCACGGCGGCGGGCGGGCGCGGGCAGCGTGCGGTGCGCGGGCAGGAGCGCGGGCAGGAGCGCGGTCCACGGGGCCGGCGTGCACCGGATGGCAGGACGCGTGGCGGTTGGTGGGTGGTCGGTGTAGTGCACCGGGACCACGCTGCAGGCGGGGGACCGCCTCGGGAAGCGCGCCTAGCAGAGGCGCAGACCTGCGCGGGGAAGGGGCGCGGGCCCTGGCGCGGCTTCAGCGGGGTCAGGCCACGTGTCGGTCTCCCATACGCGGGTCAGCGCGACGCGACACTGTGGCCGGCGTCAGCGCGGGGCGCTAGTGCGGTCCACGTGGCAGCCTCTGATTGGCTGCCACTGTTCGGTGGTCGCGGTGCACGGGTCCAGGGACACGTGTCATCCCCTGGTTGGCCGAGCGAAGGTGACGTGGCGCCTCGCTGGCGCGGCGTGGACGCGTGGACCGCGGGGCTGGTTACTGTAGCAGCCCGGAAACCAGTTTCGGGCGCCCGGAAGTTGCGCCCGAATCTGGGATTTCGGCCTATAAGGGCCCGAATCGCCCCATTTCTTCTCTTTTCTCCGTTTTGGATTTGACCCCACGCCCTCATGCGTGTTAGGGACCGTGTTTTACTGTGCCATTTTACTGTGTGGACTGTTGCTGGCATTTTGGCGTGTCTCGTTTTGCGTGCAACCTTTAGGGAGGTGCGCTCCGTTTTGCGTGCAGATTCGAGGTACGTGCACCGTTTCGCATGCAGGTTGTGCTGGCGCGCACCGTTTTACGTGCGGGTTTTAATGGCGTACTTCATTTTGCGTGCAGGTTAGGTGGACGCGCATCGTTTTGCACTCGGACTCGTAAAGTGTGCACCGTTTTGCGTGCAACTTGTTGTACGAACTCGGATTGAGGCGTGCCTTTACACTCTTTGGATCTACGCGTCGCAAGGATTACAGTCGTGTTTTTGTGGAATTTTCTGAGATTCGCCCGAAGGTATACTTCTTTCCCCTTTACTGTGCAGAGTATTACAGTTGTGTTTGTTGTGGACTTTCGCGCTCACCGCGTTGTGGAATTTGTAACTCGGCCACCGGGACTCGGATTTTGACGTGCAGGTACTCGTTTCGAAGGGCTCGACGCGACGATCGCGTCAGTGTTTTTGGCGGATTTTTTAGAGGCCGTTCTGCAGGTGAAAATTGCACATCTTCGGGGCTAGTTTCAGTAGATGGTGTATACTTGGATATTTTAGCATAAAGTGTAACTTTGGACCTTTTGTTGTAGCCAGGAGGGTTCGCGAGTGTTTTTGGAACACTGCTAGGAGCCGAAGTTTGCGCGACATGTACCGTGGATACGGGTTCAGTGGATTGTGCGTGCAAGTGGCCACGCTCTTCACCGACCCCAGGTTTGCCTTGGATTGAGCATTTCAGGTGGGTAGGCTTAATTTGGTAACTGTATAAGGTTTTTATATTATGGGGAATGTAAGTGCACTTGTGGGAATGTCACCCCTCCATGACTGATAGCATGCATGTTTAATGTACAACCCATATTTAGCATCGAGAGGAAAAGCTTGAAGAATGGCCTAGATCATGTGGTTATTGTAGAGGTTTATTCATTAGCATACTTGAGTGAGATTGGTACAGCATAGTAGGAACATTTTAGCATGCTTTGCTATTATATGTTTCACCCTCTTTTATCTCTTCTGAGGACAAAAGCATGCTTCCATGGACATGTAGTTAGGCCATCTTTTTACTGCTGCACTACTTATTGGAACTTGACTTAGGAGAAACAATGCTTTTTCCTTTTCTCCTCCTTTGTTAGTCAGGCTGTCTATGTTGCTCGGGGGCGAGCAGGGGTCTGGGGTAGTGTAGCCAGGACATTGGTGTCTGGGACGGGTTGTGCTGTATTACAGACGGCAGGGTATTGCGGCAACCGCAGATATTGGGCGGTTGACCGCACATTTATTTATGCACCAGATTGGTTATCAGATTTCTCTAGTGGGAGGAGTTTCCTACTCATTCAGTGTGCGACCGTGCCGGTCAGGAGCCGGTCTGTCATTCATTTAGTGTGCGACCGTGCCGGTCAGGAGCCGGTCTATCATTCATTTAGTGTGCGACCGTGCCGGTCAGGAGCCGGTCTGTCATTCATTTAGTGTGCGACCGTGCCGGTCAGGAGCCGGTCTGCCACTCATTTAGTGTGCGACCGTGCCGGTCAGGAGCCGGTCTGTCATTCATTTAGTGTGCGACCGTCCCGGTCAGGAGCCGGTCTGTCATTCATTTAGTGTGCGACCGTGCCGGTCAGGAGCCGGTCTGTCACTTATCTAGTGTGGGACCGTGCCGGTCAGTAGTCGGTCTGTCACCTATTTTGGTATGCGACCGTACCGGTCAGTAGTCGGTCAGTATTCCCGCAGATGAGTTCTTGAGTTCGACAGCAAGCATAGTAGGCATGGCAGGCATAGCAGGCATAGCAGGCATGGCAGGCATGGTAGGCATGGCAGGCATGGCAAGCATGGCAGGCATAGTAGGCATGGCAGGCATAGCAGGCATAGCAGGCATGGCAGGCATAGCAGGCAGTGCCAGTGATTACTGGTCTATCGATTGGGTCGATTGTGCACTTTATGTGCTAGTGGTTGCATACCATTCTTTGGTTCTCCCAGTTTGGGCATTTAGATAGAGGCATGATAGCTGATGAGTGTCATCAGCGTTCTTGTTCAGTTTTCACGGCTTTGGTTAGTTTATGTCTCTTGAGGACTTGGTGGGCAGACCGTCGGGCCTGGCGGTGGTACCCACTGAGAACTCCCTTTTTGGTGTAGTTCTCACACCCTTTGGTGGTTTTCCCCCTCCTTTTTCCTTCCTCTCCTTTGTTTTGCAGAGTCTTAGAGGGTGTTGCTGATTCTGCGGTTGTTGTTCGAGGCGAGGGAGTCGCGAGCTAGATCCCTACCCGCCGTTGGAGAGTAGCGGTACCCCCTTCAGAGGAGATCTTCTTTAGATTAGTTATTTTATTTCCTCTTTTGAGAGACTCTTGTAGTGAGGATGATATGTATTGAGAGCCTGTACACTGATGTATTTATTAGAGATATCTCCCTGTTGAGTTTTGAGCTTTGTATATGAGGATATTGTACGATTATCATTTTTGGGAGATGGACATTATTGCATTATTTCCAGTTGTACAGTGGTTGATTCCATTTTTATAGCAGTTTTATCGTATAGCTCTGATATCTGTTAGCTGTAGTACTTTTCTTGCAGGTAGGACGCTTCGCCTATGCGGGTTTTGGCATAGGTGGCGAATCTGTTGATGAGCCCGGGTCGCAGTTTCGACCCCGGGGCGTGACAGATTAGGTGGTATCAGAGCCTAGGTTGTAGGTCATGGTGGACTTAGAAACCCTCGGCTTATGGTTTGACCCTTGGTTGACTTCGTGAGAGTCGTGATCTATAGCGGGAGTCCTGATTGAGTTTTTACCTCTCCCAAGGGACGGGAAGAGTGATTGGCATGTTTATTCTCCTAAGTGATTATGTTGGCTGCAGACAACATAATGCTGTGGAACGGGTGACATGCTTTAGACTTTCGCTGGATTGGGTCGAGCGTTGTTGTGTGCTGTTTTGTTGTTTCGTCGTGGCGAGCGGTGTCTCCCCGACGCTGGGTTTTGACCCGTGTGTATCCTGTCATAGGAGTTGAGCTTGAGCGGTTGGTTTTGGGCTGGATACCCGGATTGATGTCAGAGCGCCCTGGACCCAGATGACAGGATTGTTAGAGGCTTATCAGCGGCAGAGTGAGCAAGCAGTTGGTTTTAGTGACACAGTTTTCGGAGCAACAGGCAGCTCGACAGTGCTTCCTTCTGAGACCACCCGGTTGCAGTATCCTCAGGGGCGGGGATTTTGTGGCACCGATGGAGTGATTAGCCCCCTCTGTGCCAATGTTCAGTGCCGAAGCACCGAGGCAGGGTGGATAGTTGACAGCTGGTGAGCTGAGGGGACACGATCGATCTATTGAGCCGGATTTGGCAGATGAACCACCTCGACTCGTAAGATTGAGTTTGGAGCATTTGGAGGCAGAGTCGTGGTTGGTGATAATGGAGTGACTACTTGAGAGCCTCCCTGTGCTAGGGAGTTTTTGCAGTCGTTGAACTGCGCGCTCCATGTTTCGAGGGACGAGGCGCATGGGACATGTGTGGCTGGGAGTGGATTGCGCCAGGATACCTTTCAGTTTAGTTGGTCCCTCTGTTATGGATTAGTGACGCCTCGATGGTGTAGGCGTTGCGTATGGAGCATGGCACTGCAGTTCCTTTGGATAGGGATCTGCCGCCAGAGATGAGTTCTAGATATTGGCGCTTGGCGCCGGGTGATGGAGGACAGATCAGCCGGCAAAGGCATTTCTGATTTCTTTTTCCAGGATAACTGATTCCTGAGATGCCAGAGATCGGGTGGACCCCGATGGCAGCATCAGCATCTATATCAGAGTGGCGCAGCGGTAGCTTGGATTTGTTATCTGCGGAGGACTTTATTCGTCGCCCCAGCGTGAGCAGAGACAGAGGTCGTACTCCCTATGTGGATAGCCCTGATTTTCAGGCAGATTGAGTGACAACCACTTTGCATCGAGTGGATGAACCTGTGCCGCCCGGTTGGAGGGCGCCACGGTAGTGGATCGAGTTGTCGCAGGTAGGGTTTCATCACAGCAGCCACAGTTAGAGCATGTTGCATTCCTGCATGGACTAGAGGCAGATCTGTTACCACGTGCACTCAAGGTACAGGTTCCTGTTAGTGTTGTGCATGTGGAGGAGGCTTGTGGATCATGTCCATTGCAGTTGAGGCCGCAAGTTGTATCGGTAGACTTATTGGTAATTGTGGCAGTTCGGTGTTTTGACCCAGTGCTTGGGATTGGTCGGCACAGTGCCACAGGATGTTGGGCTGCGGAAAGAGCGGACTTTGACCTTCTGCGAGGCAGACGAGAGGAGATTTGATGGTTGAGATAGTTAGAGCACACAGGTTATAGCGACAGTGTGAGAGGTGCTTACGGCGGCACCGGGACCCAAGGATATCTCTGTTGCCACGAGATCCCGGGTGTGATTTCACCTGAGCTGTAGATAATGCCGCCGGTTAGGGAGATAGAGATTGCGTTTGACGTGGTTCGGGGAACCGCGCCACCCTCGACAGCACTTCATTGGATATCGCCGGTAGAGCCGAGAGAGCTGATGGCGCAGTTGCAGGATCTGATGGATCGAGGGGTCTGTTTGACCTAGTGCCACGCCGTTGATATACGGTGGTGATGCCACGCCGTTGGTACACGATGGTGATGCCACGTCGTTGATACACGACTGTGAGGGTCCTTTTATGGTTCGAGGGTAGACGGGTCCGGGTGGTATCTAGGACCTTCTGATGGAGCTATATGCAGGCAGTTATTGTATGATGCGAGTACCTACTTGGAATTACACAGCCGAGGAATTTGCCTAGATGGCGTTCAGGACACGGTAGGGGCATTATGAGCTCATAGTGAGGCCAAATGGAATAATTAATGCCCTGTTGTCTTGAAGATTTGAGAAATTGTGTGTCCCAGTTGTACTTGGACGGATTGGGAGTGGTGTTCCCCCAAGGATATTATGATTTACTCCCAGAGCGACTTGGAGTACGTGGAGTACTTGTGGATGTGCTACCATGCCTGTATGGATGAAGCTGTATGCCAAGTTATTGAGGTACAAGTTGTAGCTTCAGAAGCATACTGTGACGCCCCACTTCCCAGGGGGTCACCCATCCTAGAACTACTCTAGCTCTAGCACGCTTAACTCTCATGTTCCTCTTGGATCTTGCTACCATCCAAAATGCTATAGCCGGGTTAGAGATTTAGTCCTATTATATTATTTATATAGAGGACTAATCCAAATTTCGGGGGTGTTACATTCTTCCCCCCTTTAAGCCCTGACGTCCACGTCAGGCTCAAGCACACTCACAAGCACCAGGCGATGTGAGACTCGTCTCGCTAGCCTTAGCCGACCTTGTGGGGAGCTGCACTCCACCCACAACGGTCATTAGCCGGGGAGCCTCGCTCTACCCGCTATATAACCCTGGCTCAGCCGAGACTAATCTCACATTTCCGGCTGGTGAATGTCTCTGATACCAACTGTGACGCCCCACTTCCCAGGGGGTCACCCATCCTAGAACTACTCTAGCTCTAGCACGCTTAACTCTCATGTTCCTCTTGGATCTTGAAAAGACAAGGTGACAAAAGCTATAGATGTAGGGAGGCTGCTACCAACGTCTCTAGGGCGCCAAGCCCTTACCGCGATCCTCGCCGGGAGTACCTGTACTCGGCCCTGTAATAATAGTGGGGTGAGAACTATGGTCCATAGTTCCCTGTGGGTTCGGCCACCGACTCCACCGGTCTTCCCACTAGGTCCAAGAGGGCAAAAGCAGATAGATAGATAGATAGATATATCTGAAAACTGTAAATGCAGTAAATAACTACTCTACTATGCCCAACACGGAAAACATGTATGCATGCTCAGGGGGGAGATATCCAAATATATCACTATGTCCAAGAAGTACTATTTCATACTTGTTCTCTAACTCATTTTCAAGAAGTGTGGTTTTTAACACTTCATCTCAAATCTCACGGCACACCCGAAGGTTGCCCACGGCTCACTATCACGACGAGGGAGACTATGTCTCAACCTACCAATCGAACGCGTCTGCGGGACCTGACTGTCCCTCGGGGTGGCGTGCCCCGTGACCAACTCCGGAGTAGGCGGCCGTAGAGGAGCGACCTCCACCAGCCTAAAACAAACTATGAGCATGATCCAATCCTCTCCACACGAGGATACCCTATCTATAAGGCTGATAGCAACTGAGATCCCTATAGATAATACACAACCTATGTCTCACATGTGTCATGATAGGTTTACCTACACTACTTCTCATATGCCACTCGTTCATTTATTGTGTGGTGTTCACAATTTCTACATATATGCCACTCGTTCATTTATTGTGTGGTGTTCACAATTTCTACATATATGCCACTCGTTCATTTATTGTCGACTCGCAAGTCCAACACCCAATCCGCACTATAGGATTCCTCGGTATCGACCCAATCTTTCCCAATCCAACATAATAGCATAACATTTGCTAAATATCTATATCAACCGGAAAGTATAAAGATGGCAATACATACTATCCTACAATGCAATGGTGCTCTTACCGAAGCCGTTGGGCTTCTCTCTATGTCTTAGCCACTTACACCATTGCATATCGCACTGTGACGCCCAACTTCCCAGGGGGTCACCCATCCTAGAACTACTCTAGCTCTAGCACGCTTAACTCTCATGTTCCTCTTGGATCTTGCTACCATCCAAAATGCTATAGCCGGGTTAGAGATTTAGTCCTATTATATTATTTATATAGAGGACTAATCCAAATTCCGGGGGTGTTACACATACCTTCTTGGGTCACTTTGTTCGAGCCGTAGGAGCGGCGGTGGAAATCCGGCCAATATGGATATCACTTGGGATTTGGCCGAGATCGACAATTATTGTCGAGGTGAGGAGTTTCTTAGACTGGGTAGTACCAGGAAAGCTTGGCAATCGGATGATGAGATTCCTACCAGCGCCAATGCTAGTATTTCCAGTGTTGGGAGAGAGATCTGCGAGTTTTAGTGATGCCTCCTAAAGCGACTGTGGAATTACCGTTGGGTTATTGTTGGGCATTTTGGATTACCCCGACAGGGCCACTGTGATGGCGGATACCTGGAGCAGGAAGCTGTCTGGGGTTGAGTTTGATGATTCCACAGCTGGCGCTGTGTGGACTGTTAAGGTAAACATGGCTTGTGGTTGTATCCCTGAGGGTTCCTTTGGATGATAGAACGCGGCTGAGTAGTTCACTCGGATGGTCAAGATTCGGGAGTGACCGAGTGAGGACCCCTCCTTGTTAGGACTCTTTTTCCTTATTAATTAATCGTGTGGGTGTGCTTCGGGTTGCCTTGGTTGAATTGACACAGGTTGCGGTTTGGTGCGTGTTGCACTGGCGGTTATCTTGTTTCCCCCAACTTTTGATGGAACCCCTGTTGTGTTTCATGTCTCAGCTCAGGAAGGTTATCTTTTTGGATCCCTCGACCGTGATTGACTCGCCCCATTTGAGATCTAGGAATGTTTGGAGTACGAGGGACGCCCGTTGCGAATTCTGGCTCGTGAGATTAGAGGTTGCGCAATCGGGCTATGCCGTACTGGCTGTTGTTGTTGTTGTTGAGGAGTAATCATGGGGAGTGAGAGGTGACTTGGGAAGCTAGAGACAGTGATGATGAGTACTTACCCTTGGTGTTTGTGACTCCTTGTAGAATCGAGCTAGTTTCGAGGACGAAACTTTCTTTTAGTGTGGGAGGATGTGAAGACCAGGATCTCCGCAGAGCTGTTGCAGTGCGTTGGGTGGCTTCTGGAGGCCTACTTGGTGTGTCGGTGGTGATTGTTCACAATTTGGACACAAGTGTTGGACTTCGGGCTTAAAATGGATCACGTGAATGATCGGAGGACCCCGTTGAGTGTTTAGAAGTGTTCTCGCGCGGAACAGATGTCAAGATTGGACTCAGCGCGAAATTTGGGGTAAAAACACTTGTCTGGATGCATTCGGCGAATTTTGGAATTAGAATTTGGCAAATCGGACAGCGGATTTGGATTCAGCGCGCGAAAATGGTGAAAAGGGAATATTCACTTGCTTTTTTCGGAGCCCGGATGATGCGCACAATTTTCGAGGCAGGGATCACTGTTCCGGCGGCTAGGGCAGCGCCGGCGCCGGCGGCGCGGGCTCGGGCAGGTACAGGGGCGGCGGCGGGTAGGCGCGGGCAGCGTGCGGTGCGCGGGCAGGCGCGCGGGCGCGCGGTCAGGAGCGCGGTCCACGGGGCCGGCGTGCACCGGATGGCAGCACGCGTGGCGATTGGTGGTTGGTCGGTGCAGTGCACCGGGACCACGGTGCAGGCGGGGGACCGCCTCGGGAAGCGCGCCTGGCAGAGGCGCAGACCCGCGCGGGGAAGGCGCGTGGGCCCTGGCGCGGCGTCAGCGGGGGCAGGCCACGTGTCGGCCTCCCATATGCGGGTCAGCGCGACGCGACGCGCGACACTGTGGCCGGCGTCAGCGCGGGGCGCTAGTGCGGTCCACGTGGCAGCCTCTGCTTGGCAGCCACTGGTCGGTGGTCGCGGTGCACGGGTCCAGGGACGCGTGTCATTCCCTGGTTGGCCGAGCGAAGGTGACGTGGCGCCTCGCTGGCGCGGTGTGGACGCATGGACCGCGGCGCTGGTTACTGTAGCAGCTTGGAAACCAGTTTCTGGCGCCTGGAAGTTGCGTCCGAATCTGGGATTTCGGCCTATAAGGGCCCGAATCGCCCCATTTCTTCTCTTTTCTCCGTTTTGCTCGCACAGAGAGGCTAAGGGGAGGGGGAGGGCGATTCGGGGGGGGGGGGGTTCGTGGGTGCACGAGCACGCCGTTGACCCCGTGGAGCGCACAAGGTGTTCCAAGAAGTCGATTTGACGCGTTGGACGGCGCGACGGGTCGAGGTAGGTCCCGTTTGTTGTTTTGCGGTATTTTTGGCACAGTCTTGAGTTTCCTTTTGGATTTCAGATTTGACCCCACGCCCTCATGCGTGTTAGGGACCGTGTTTTACTGTGCCGTTTTACTGCGTGGACTGTTGCTGGCATTTTGGACGCGCCTCGTTTTGCGTGCAACCTTAAGGGAAGCGTGCTCCGTTTTGTGTGCAGATTCGAGGTACGTGCAACGTCTCGCGTGCAGGTCGTGTTGGCGCGCACCGTTTTGCATGCGGGTTTTAATGGCGTACTTCGTTTTGCGTGCAGGTTTGGTGGACGCGCATCGTTTTGCGCGCAGACTCGTAAAGTGTGCACCGTTTTGCGTGCAACTTGTTGGACGAACTCGGATTGAGGAGTGCCTTTACACTCTTTGGATCTACGCGTCGCAAGGATTATAGTCGTGTTTTCAGGGAATTTTCTGAGATTCGCCCGAAGGTATGCTTCTTTCCCCTTTACTGTGCAGAGTATTACAGTTGTGTTTGTTGTGGACTTTCACGCTCACCGCGTTGTGGAATTTGTAACTCGGCCACCGGGACTCAGATTTTGACGTGCAGGTACTCGTTTCGAAGGGCTCGACGCGACGATCGCGTCCGTATTTTTGGTGGATTTTTTAGAGGCCGTTTTATAGGTGAAAATTGCACATCTTCGGGGCTAGTTTCAGCAGATGGTGTATACTTGGATATTTTAGCATAAAGTGTAACTTTGGACCTTTTGTTGTGCCCAGGAGGGTTCGCGACTGTTTTTGGAACACTGCTGGGAGCCGAGGTTTGCGCGACATGTACCGTGGATACGGGTTCAGCGGATTGTGCGTGCAAGTGGCCACGCTCTTCACCGACCCCAGGTTTGCCATGGATTGAGCATTTCAGGTGGGTAGGCTTAATTTGGTAACTGTATAAGGTTTTTATATTATGGGGAATGTATTTGCACTTGTGGGAATGTCACCCCTCCATGACTGATAGCATGCATGTTTAATGTACAACCCATATTTAGCATCGAGAGGAAAAGTTTGAAGAATGGCCTAGATCATGTGGTTATTGTACAGGTTTATTCATTAGCCTACTTGTGTGAGATTGGTAGAGCATAGTAGGAACATTTTAGCATGCTTTGCTATTATATGTTTCACCCTCTTTTATCGCTTCTGAGGACAAAAGCATGCTTGCATGGACATGTACTTAGGCCATCTTTTACTGCTGCACTACTTATTGGAACTTGACTTAGGAGAAACCATGCTTTTCCCTTTTCTCCTCCTTTGTTAGTCAGGCGGTCTACGTTGCTCGGGGGCGAGCAGGGGTCTGGGGTAGTGTAGCCAGGACATTGGTGTCAGGGACGGGTCGTGCTGGATTACAGACGGCAGGGTATTGCGACAACCGCGGATATTGGGCGGTTAACCGGACATTTATTTATGCACCAGATTGGTTATCAGATTTCTCTAGTGGGCGGAGTTTCCTACCGGTCTGTCACTTATTTAGTGTGCGACCGTGCCGGTCAGTAGTCGGTCTGTCACCTATTTTGGGATGCGACCGTACCGGTCAGTAGTCGGTCAGTATTCCCGCAGATGAGTTCTTGAGTTCGACAGCAGGCATAGTAGGCATGGCAGGCATAGCAGGCATAGCAGGCATAGCAGGCATGGCAGGCATAGTAGGCATGGCAGGCATGGCAGGCATGGCAGGCATAGCAGGCATAGCAGGCATGGCAGGCATAGCAGGCATAGCAGGCATGGCAGGAATAGCAGGCATAGCAGGCATAGCAGGCAGTGCCAGTGATTACTGGTCTATCGATTGGGTCGATTGTGCACTTCATGTGCTAGTGGTTGCATACCATTCTTTGGTTCTCCCCGTTTGGGCAGTTAGATAGAGGCATGATAGCTGATGAGTGTCATCAGCGTTCTTGTTCAGTTTTCACGGCTTTGGTTAGTTTATGTCTCTTGAGGACTTGGTGGGCAGACCGTCGGGCCTGGCGGTGGTACCCACTGAGAACTCCCTTTTTGGTGTAGTTCTCACACCCTTTGGGGTTTTTCCCCTTCCTTTTTCCTTCCTCTCCTTTGTTTTGCAGAGTCTTAGCTGGTGTTGCTGATTCTGCGGTTGTTGTTCGAGGCGAGGGAGTCGCGAGCTAGATCCCTACCCGCCGTTGGAGAGTAGCGGTACCCCCTTCAGAGGAGATCTTCATTAGATTAGTTATTTTATTTCCTCTTTTGAGAGACTCTTGTAGTGAGGATGATATGTATTGAGAGCCTGTACACTGATGTATTTATTGGAGATATCTCCCTGTTGAGTTTTGAGCTTTGTATATGAGGATATTGTACGATTATCATTTTTGGGAGATGGACATTGTTGCATTATTTCCAGTTGTATAGTGGTTGATTCCATTTTTACAGCAGTTTTATCGTATAGCTCTGATATCTGTTAGTTGTTGTACTTTTTTTGCAGGTAGGACGCTTCGCCTATGCGGGGTTTGGCATAGGTGGCGGATCTGTTGACGAGCCCGAGTCGCAGTTTCGACCCCGGGGCGTGACACGACCCTTCGATGCTTGGATGAAAACATTGGTTGACTAAAAATCGTGTGTGTGTCCAAAAAGGTTCTGGGTTCAAGGTCCTGCTGTCACTGGTACACTACTGCCACTACCACTGTAGCGACACCCAAATCGAAGAACACGACATCTCGGGACCACCGTCTACCCAAACGGCTCCCGCCATAAATAAACGACTAGCTATATCTACCAGACTCCACTCGGCCCCCAAGCACGAGTGTAACATGCATCCCACACTCAGAGAACCCGACCACTCAGCCCAATAACTGGGTGAGGAAGACACTATGTCCAGGAATAGAATAACAGTGTGGATGTCTAAAGCATAAATAAACCTAGCCCAGATGAGGGTTTTCTATTAGTCT